>CAKAJE020000424.1:0-99038 GCA_916610135.2 Macropis europaea | reverse complement strand
TAGCGTACTGGGCTAGGCGGCATCCTAAAGCGTGTGGAGTGGGCGAGTAAAATGCACTATTAATCTTCTATGATAGGGCAATCAGAGCCCCCGATTAGATCATTTTATATTTTGGTTAATATAAGAATTCAGTGAAATTCTATCACATTTGTTCAATTTACGTCGCTCCTATTTCAGATAGCGTATTGGGCAAAGCGGCATCTCAAAGCGTATGAAATGGCGAATAAAATGCTCCATTAAAGTTCTAGGCTCGGGCGAACAGAGATCCGATTAGATCATTTTACATTATGGTTAATAAAAGAATTCAGCGAAATTCTATCACATTTGTTCAACTTATATCGCTCCAGTTTCAGATAGCGTATTAGGCTAAGCGGCATCTCAAAGCGCATGAAATGACGAGTCAAATGCACTATTAAAGTTCTAGGGTAGGGCAAACAGAGACCCGATTAGATCATTTTATATTATGGTTAATTTAAGTATTGAGCGAAATTCTATCACATTCGTTCAATTTACGTCGCTCCTATTTCAGATAGCGTATTGGGCAAAGCGGCATCTCAAAGCGCATGAAATGACGAGTAAAATGCACTATTAAAGTTCTAGGGTAGGGCAAGCAGAGACTCGATTAGATCATTTTATATTATGGTTAATTTAAGAATTCAGCAAAATTCTATCACATTCGTTCAATTTAGGTCGCTCCTATTTCAGATAGCGTCTTGGGCTAAGCGGCATCTCAAAGCGCATGAAATGACGAGTAAAATGCACTAGTAATCTTCTATGATAGGGCAATCAGAGACCCGATTAGATCATTTTATATTTTGTTTAATATAAGATTTCAGGGAAAATTCTATCACATTTGTTCAATTTACGTCGCTCCTATTTCAGATAGCGTACTGGGCTAGGCGGCAACATAAAGCGCGTGGAATGGCGAGTAAAATGCACTATTAAACTTCTATGATAGGGCAATCAGTGACCCGATTAGATCATTTTATATTATAGTTAATTTAAGAATTCAGCGAAATTCTATCACATTTGTTCAATTTACGTCGCTCCTATTTCAGATAGCGTATTCGGCTAAGCGGCATCTCAAAGCGCATGAAATGGCGAGTAAAATGCAATACTAAACTTCTAGGATAAGGCAAACAGAGACCCGATTAGATCATTTTATATTTTTGTTAATATAAGAATTCAGCGAAATTCTATCACATTTGTTCAATTTACGTCGCTCATATTTCAGATAGCGAATTGTGCTAAGCGGCATCTCAAAGCGCATGAAATGGCAAGGTAAAATGCACTATTATAAACTTCTAGTGTAGGGCAATCAGTGACCCGATTAGATCATTTTATATTATAGTTAATTTAAGAATTCAGCGAAATTCTATCACATTTGTTCAATTTACGTCGCTCATATTTCAGATAGCGTATTGTGCTAAGCGGCATCTCAAAGCGCATGAAATGGCAAGTAAAATGCACTATTAAACTTCTAGGGTAGGGCAATCAGTGACCCGATTAGATCATTTTATATTATAGTTAATTTAAGAATTCAGCGAAATTCTCTCACATTTGTTCAATTTACGTCGCTCCTAATTCAGATAGCGTATTGGGATAAGGGGCATCTCAATGCGCATGAAATGGCGAGGTAAAATGCAATACTAAACTTCTAGGATAAGGCAAACAGAGACCCGATTAGATCATTTTATATTTTTGTTAATATAAGGAATTCAGCGAAATTCTATCACATTTGTTCAATTTACGTCGCTCATATTTCAGATAGCGAATTGTGCTAAGCGGCATCTCAAAGCGCATGAAATGGCAAGTAAAATGCACTATTAAACTTCTAGTGTAGGGCAATCAGTGACCCGATTAGATCATTTTATATTATAGTTAATTTAAGAATTCAGCGAAATTCTATCACATTTGTTCAATTTACGTCGCTCATATTTCAGATAGCGTATTGTGCTAAGCGGCATCTCAAAGCGCATGAAATTGCAAGTAAAATGCACTATTAAACTTCTAGGGTAGGGCAATCAGTGACCCGATTTAGATCATTTTATATTATAGTTAATTTAAGAATTCAGCGAAATTCTCTCACATTTGTTCAATTTACGTCGCTCCTAATTCAGATAGCGTATTGGGATAAGGGGCATCTCAATGCTCATGAAATGACGAGTAAAATGCACTACGAAACTTCTAGGGTAGGGCAAACAGAGACCCGATTAGATCATCTAATATTATGGTTAATTTAAGAATTCAGCAAAATTCTATCACATTTGTTCAATTTACGTCGCTCATATTTCAGATAGCGAATTGTGCTAAGCGGCATCTCAAAGCGCATGAAATGGCAAGTAAAATGCACTATTAAACTTCTAGTGTAGGGCAATCAGTGACCCGATTAGATCATTTTATATTATAGTTAATTTAAGAATTCAGCGAAATTCTATCACATTTGTTCAATTTACGTCGCTCATATTTCAGATAGCGTATTGTGCTAAGCGGCATCTCAAAGCGCATGAAATGGCAAGTAAAATGCACTATTAAACTTCTAGGGTAGGGCAATCAGTGACCCGATTAGATCATTTTATATTATAGTTAATTTAAGAATTCAGCGAAATTCTCTCACATTTGTTCAATTTACGTCGCTCCTAATTCAGATAGCGTATTGGGATAAGGGGCATCTCAATGCGCATGAAATGGCGAGTAAAATGCAATACTAAACTTCTAGGATAAGGCAAACAGAGACCCGATTAGATCATTTTATATTTTTGTTAATATAAGAATTCAGCGAAATTCTATCACATTTGTTCAATTTACGTCGCTCATATTTCAGATAGCGAATTGTGCTAAGCGGCATCTCAAAGCGCATGAAATGGCAAGTAAAATGCACTATTAAACTTCTAGTGTAGGGCAATCAGTGACCCGATTAGATCATTTTATATTATAGTTAATTTAAGAATTCAGCGAAATTCTATCACATTTGTTCAATTTACGTCGCTCATATTTCAGATAGCGTATTGTGCTAAGCGGCATCTCAAAGCGCATGAAATGGCAAGTAAAATGCACTATTAAACTTCTAGGGTAGGGCAATCAGTGACCCGATTAGATCATTTTATATTATAGTTTAATTTAAGAATTCAGCGAAAATTCTCTCACATTTGTTCAATTTACGTCCGCTCCTAATTCAGATAGCGTATTGGGATAAGGGGCATCTCAATGCTCATGAAATGACGAGTAAAATGCACTACGAAACTTCTAGGGTAGGGCAAACAGAGACCCGATTAGATCATCTAATATTATGGTTAATTTAAGAATTCAGCAAAATTCTATCACATTTGTTCAATTTACGTCGCTCCTATTTCAGATAGCGTATTGGGGGGTAAGCGGCATCTCAAAGCGCATGAAATCGCGAATAATATGCGCTATTAAACTTCTAGGCTAGGGCGAACAGAGACCCGATTAGATCATTTTACAATATGGTTCATAAAAGAATTCAGCGTAATTCTATCACATTTGTTCAACGTACGTCGCTCCTATTTCAGATAGCGTACTGGGCTAGGCGGCATCTTAAAGCGCGTGGAATGGCGGGTAAAATGCACTATTAAACTTCTATGATAGGGCTATCAGAGACCCGATTAGATCATTTTATATTTTGGTTAATATAAGAATTCAGCGAAATTCTATCACATTTGTTCAATTTACGTCGCTCCTATTTCAGGATAGCGTATTGGGCTACGCGGCATCTCAAAGCGCATGAAATGGCGAATAAAATGCACTATTAAACTTCTAGGCTAGGGCGAACAGAGACCCGATTAGATCATTTTACATTATGGTTAATAAAAGAATTCAGCGAAATTCTATCACATTTGTTCAATTTACATCGCTCCTATTTCAGATAGCGTATTGGGATAAGGGGCATCTCAATGCTCATGAAATGACGAGGTAAAATGCACTTTTAAACTTCTAGGGTAGGGCAAACAGAGACCAGATTAGATCATCTAATATTATGGTTAATTTAAGAATCAGCGAAATTCTATCACATTTGTTCAATTTACGTCGCTCCTATTTCAGATAGCGTATTGGGCTAAGCGGCATCTTAAAGCGCGTGGAATGGCAAGTAAAATGCACTATTAAGCTTCTATGATAGGGCGAACAGAGACCCGATTAGATCATTTTACAATATGGTTCATAAAAGAATTCAGCGTAATTCTATCACATTTGTTCAACGTACGTCGCTCCTATTTCAGATAGCGTACTGGGCTAGGCGGCATCTTAAAGCGCGTGGAATGGCGGGTAAAATGCACTATTAAACTTCTATGATAGGGCTATCAGAGACCCGATTAGATCATTTTATATTTTGGTTAATATAAGAATTCAGCGAAATTCTATCACATTTGTTCAATTTACGTCGCTCCTATTTCAGATAGCGTATTGGGCTACGCGGCATCTCAAAGCGCATGAAATGGCGAATAAAATTCACTATTAAACTTCTAGGCTAGGGCGAACAGAGACCCGATTAGATCATTTTACATTATGGTTAATAAAAGAATTCAGCGAAATTCTATCACATTTGTTCAATTTACATCGCTCCTATTTCAGATAGCGTATTGGGATAAGGGGCATCTCAATGCTCATGAAATGACGAGTAAAATGCACTATTAAACTTCTAGGGTAGGGCAAACAGAGACCCGATTAGATCATCTAATATTATGGTTAATTTAAGAATTCAGCAAAATTCTATCACATTTGTTCAATTTACGTCGCTCCTATTTCAGATAGCGTATTGGGGTAAGCGGCATCTCAAAGCGCATGAAATCGCGAATAATATGCGCTATTAAACTTCTAGGCTAGGGCGAACAGAGACCCGATTAGATCATTTTACAATATGGTTCATAAAAGAATTCAGCGTAATTCTATCACATTTGTTCAACGTACGTCGCTCCTATTTCAGATAGCGTACTGGGCTAGGCGGCATCTTAAAGCGCATGAAATGCCGAATAAAATGCACTATTAAACTTCTAGGCTAGGGCGAACAGAGACCCGATTAGATCATTTTACATTATGGTTAATAAAAGAATTCAGCGAAATTCTATCACATTTGTTCAATTTACATCGCTCCTATTTCAGATAGCGTATTGGGATAAGGGGCATCTCAATGCTCATGAAATGACGAGTAAAATGCACTATTAAACTTCTAGGGTAGGGCAAACAGAGACCAGATTAGATCATATAATATTATGGTTAATTTAAGAATTCAGCGAAATTCTATCACATTTGTTCAATTTACGTCGCTCCTATTTCAGATAGCGTATTGGGCTAAGCGGCATCTTAAAGCGCGTGGAATGGCGAGTAAACTGCACTATTAAGCTTCTATGATAGGGCGAACAGAGACCCGATTAGATCATTTTACAATATGGTTCATAAAAGAATTCAGCGTAATTCTATCACATTTGTTCAACGTACGTCGCTCCTATTTCAGATAGCGTACTGGGCTAGGCGGCATCTTAAAGCGCGTGGAATGGCGGGTAAAATGCACTATTAAACTTCTATGATAGGGCTATCAGAGACCCGATTAGATCATTTTATATTTTGGTTAATATAAGAATTCAGCGAAATTCCATCACATTTGTTCAATTTACGTCGCTCCTATTTCAGATAGCGTATTGGGCTACGCGGCATCTCAATGCTCATGAAATGACGAGTAAAATGCACTATTAAACTTCTAGGGTAGGGCAAACAGAGACCAGATTAGATCATCTAATATTATGGTTAATTTAAGAATTCAGCGAAATTCTATCACATTTGTTCAATTTACGTCGCTCCTATTTCAGATAGCGTATTGGGCTAAGCGGCATCTTAAAGCGCGTGGAATGGCGAGTGAAATGCACTATTAAGCTTCTATGATAGGGCGAACAGAGACCCGATTAGATCATTTTACAATATGGTTCATAAAAGAATTCAGCGTAATTCTATCACATTTGTTCAACGTACGTCGCTCCTATTTCAGATAGCGTACTGGGCTAGGCGGCATCTTAAAGCGCGTGGAATGGCGGGTAAAATGCACTATTAAACTTCTATGATAGGGCTATCAGAGACCCGATTAGATCATTTTATATTTTGGTTAATATAAGAATTCAGCGAAACCCTATCATATTTGTTCAATTTACGTCGCTCCTATTTCAGATAGCGTATTGGGCTAAGCGGCATCTTAAAGCGCGTGGAATGACGAGTAAAATGCACTATTAAAGTTCTAGGATAAGGCAAACAGAGACCCGATTAGATCATTTTATATTTTGGTTACTATAAGAATTCAGCGAAATACTATCACATCTGTTCAATTTACGTCGCTCCTATTTCAGATAGCCAATTGGGCAAAGCGGCATCTCAAAGCGCATGAAATGGCGAGTAAAATGCACTATTAAAGTTCTAGACTCGGGCGGACAGAGATCCGATTAGATCATTTTACATTATGGTTAATAAAAGAATTCACCGAAATTCTATCACATTTGTTCAACTTATATCGCTCCAATTTCAGATAGCGTATTAGGCTAAGCGGCATCTCAAAGCGCATGAAATGACGAGTAAAATGCACTATTAAAGTTCTAGGGTAGGGCAAACAGAGACCCGATTAGATTATTTTATATTTTGGTTAATATAAGAATTCAACGAAATTCTATGACATTTGTAAAATTTACGTCGCTCCTATTACAGATAGCTTATTGGGCTTAGAGGCATCTCAAAGCGCATGAAATGACGAGTGAAATGCACTATTAAACTTCTAGGCTAGGGCAAACAGAGACCCGATTAGATCATTTTATATTATGGTTAATTTAAGAATTCAGCAAAATTCTATCACATTGTTCAGTTTACGTCGCTCCTATTTCGGATAGCGTACTGGGCTAGGCGGCATCCTAAAGCGTGTGGAGTGGCGAGTAAAATGCACTATTAATCTTCTATGATAGGGCAATCAGAGCCCCGATTAGATCATTTTATAGTTTGGTTAATATAAGAATTCAGTGAAATTCTATCACATTTGTTCAATTTACGTCGCTCCTATTTCAGATAGCGTATTGGGCAAAGCGGCATCTCAAAGCGTATGAAATGGCGAATAAAATGCTCGATTAAAGTTCTAGGCTCGGGCGAACAGAGATCCGATTAGATCATTTTACATTATGGTTAATAAAAGAATTCAGCGAAATTCTATCACATTTGTTCAACTTATATCGCTCCAGTTTCAGATAGCGTATTAGGCTAAGCGGCATCTCAAAGCGCATGAAATGACGAGTCAAATGCACTATTAAAGTTCTAGGGTAGGGCAAACAGAGACCCGATTAGATCATTTTATATTATGGTTAATTTAAGTATTGAGCGAAATTCTATCACATTCGTTCAATTTACGTCGCTCCTATTTCAGATAGCGTATTGGGCAAAGCGGCATCTCAAAGCGAATGAAAATACGAGTAAAATGCACTATTAAAGTTCTAGGGTAGGGCAAGCAGAGACTCGATTAGATCATTTTATATTATGGTTAATTTAAGAATTCAGCAATATTCTATCACATTCGTTCAATTTAGGTCGCTCCTATTTCAGATAGCGTCTTGGGCTAAGCGGCATCTCAAAGCGCATTAAATGACGAGTAAAATGCACTATTAATCTTCTATGATAGGGCAATCAGAGACCCGATTAGATCATTTTATATTTTGTTTAATATAAGATTTCAGGGAAATTCTATCACATTTGTTCAATTTACGTCGCTCCTATTTCAGATAGCGTACTGGGCTAGGCGGCAACATAAAGCGCGTGGAATGGCGAGCAAAATGCACTATTAAACTTCTATGATAGGGCAATCAGTGACCCGATTAGATCATTTTATATTATAGTTAATTTAAGAATTCAGCGAAATTCTATCACATTTGTTCAATTTACGTCGCTCCTATTTCAGATAGCGTATTCGGCTAAGCGGCATCTCAAAGCGCATGAAATGGCAAGTAAAATGCACTATTAAACTTCTAGGGTAGGGCAATCAGTGACCCGATTAGATCATTTTATATTATAGTTAATTTAAGAATTCAGCGAAATTCTCTCACATTTGTTCAATTTACGTCGCTCCTAATTCAGATAGCGTATTGGGATAAGGGGCATCTCAATGCTCATGAAATGACGAGTAAAATGCACTATTAAACTTCTAGGGTAGGGCAAACAGAGACCCGATTAGATCATCTAATATTATGGTTAATTTAAGAATTCAGCAAAATTCTATCACATTTGTTCAATTTACGTCGCTCCTATTTCAGATAGCGTATTGGGGTAAGCGGCATCTCAAAGCGCATGAAATCGCGAATAATATGCGCTATTAAACTTCTAGGCTAGGGCGAACAGAGACCCGATTAGATCATTTTACAATATGGTTCATAAAAGAATTCAGCGTAATTCTATCACATTTGTTCAACGTACGTCGCTTCTATTTCAGATAGCATACTGGGCTAGGCGGCATCTGAAAGGGCGTGGAATGGCGGGTAAAATGCACTATTAAACTTCTATGATAGGGCAATCAGAGTCCCGTTTAGATCATTTTATATTTTGTTTAATCTAAGATTTCAGGGAAATTCTATCACATTTGTTCAATGTACGTCGCTCCTATGTCAGATAGCGCATTGGGCAAAGCGGCATCTCAAAGCGCATGAAATGACGAGTGAAATGCACTATTAAACTTCTAGGGTACGGCGAACTAAGATCCGATTAGATCATTTTACATTAAGGTTAATATAAGAATTCAGCGAAATTCTATCACATTTGTTCAATTTACGTCGCTCATATTTCAGATAGCATATTGGGCTAAGCGGCATCTGAAAGCGCACGAAATGGCGAGTAAAATGCCCTATTAAACTTCTAGGGTAGGGCAAACAGAGACCCGATTAGATCATTTTATATTTTGGTTAATATAAGAATTCAGCGAAATTCTATCACATTTGTTCAACTTACGTCGCTCCTATTTCAGATAGCGTATTGGGCTAAGCAGCACCTCAAAGCGCAGGAAATGACGAGTGAAATGCACTATTAATCTTCAAGGGTAGGGCGAACAGAGGCCCGATTAGAACATTTTACATTAAGGTTAATATAAGAATTCAGCGAAATACTATCACATTTGTTCAACTTACGTCGCTCATATTTCAGATAGCGTATTGGGCTAAGCGGCATCTCAAAGCGCATGAAGTGGCGAATAAAATGCGCTATTAAACTTCTAGGCTAGGGCGAACAGAGACCCGATTAGATCATTTTACAATATGGTTCATAAAAGAATTCAGCGTAATTCTATCACATTTGTGCAACGTACGTCGCTCCTATTTCAGATAGCGTACTGGGCTAGGCGGCATCTCAAAGCGCAAGAAATGGCGAGTAAAATGCACAATGAAACTTCTAGGGTAGGGCAAACAGAGACCCGATTAGATCATTTTGTGTTATGGTTAATTTAAGAATTCAGCGAAATTCTATCACATTTGTTCAATTTACGTTGCTCCAATTTCAGATAGCGTACTGTGCTAGGCGGCATCTTAAAGCGTGTGGAAAGGCGAGCTAAATGCACTATTAAACTTCTATGATAGGGCAATCAGAGACCCGACTAGATCATTTTATATTTTGGTTAATATAAGAATTCAGTGAAATTCTATCACATTTGTTCTATTTACGTCGCTCCTATTTCAGATAGCGTATTGGGCAAAGCGGCATCTCAAAGCGTATGAAATGGCGAATAAAATGCTCTATTAAAGTTCTAGGCTCGGGCGAACAGAGATCCGATTAGATCATTTTACATTATGGTTAATAAAAGAATTCAGCGAAATTCTATCACATTTGTTCAACTTATATCGCTCCAGTTTCAGATAGCGTATTAGGCTAAGCGGCATCTCAAAGCGCATGAAATGACGAGTCAAATGCACTATTAAAGTTCTAGGGTAGGGCAAACAGAGACCCGATTAGATCATTTTATATTATGGTTAATTTAAGTATTGAGCGAATTTCTATCACATTCGTTCAATTTACGTCGCTCCTATTTCAGATAGCGTATTGGGCAAAGCGGCATCTCAAAGCGCATGAAATGACGAGTAAAATGCACTATTAAAGTTCTAGGGTAGGGCAAGCAGAGACTCGATTAGATCATTTTATATTATGGTTAATTTAAGAATTCAGCAAAATTCTATCACATTCGTTCAATTTAGGTCGCTCCTATTTCAGATAGCGTCTTGGGCTAAGCGGCATCTCAAAGCGCATGAAATGACGAGTAAAATGCACTATTAATCTTCTATGATAGGGCAATCAGAGACCCGATTAGACCATTTTATATTTTGTTTAATATAAGATTTCAGGGAAATGCTATCACATTTGTTCAATTTACGTCGCTCCTATTTCAGATAGCGTACTGGGCTAGGCGGCAACATAAAGCGCGTGGAATGGCGAGTAAAATGCACTATTAAACTTCTATGATAGGGCAATCAGTGACCCGATTAGATCATTTTATATTATAGTTAATTTAAGAATTCAGCGAAATTCTATCACATTTGTTCAATTTACGTCGCTCATATTTCAGATAGCGTCTTGGGCTAAGCGGCATCTCAAAGCGCATGAAATGACGAGTAAACTGCACTATTAATCTTCTATGATAGGGCAATCAGAGACCCGATTAGATCATTTTATATTTTGGTTAATATAAGAATTCAGTGAAATTCTATCACATTTGTTCAATTTACGTCGCTTCTAATTCAGATAGCGTATTGGGCAAAGCGGCATCTCAAAGCGCATGAAATGACGAGTAAAATGCACTATTAAACTTCTAGGGTAGGGCGAACAGAGACCCGATTGGATCATTTTACATTAAGGTTAATACAAGGATTCACGGAAATTCTATCACATTTGTTCAATTTACGTCGCTCCTATGTCAGATAGCGTACTTGGCTGGGCGGCATCTTAAAGCGCGTGGAATGGCGAGTAAAATGCACTATTAAACTTCTAGGGTAGGGCGAACAGAGACCCGATTGGATCATTTTACATTAAGGTTAATACAAGGATTCACGGAAATTCTATCACATTTGTTCAACTTACGTCGCTCCTATTTCAGATAGTGTGCTGGGCTAGGCGGCAGCTTAAAGCGTGTGGAAAGGCGAGCTAAATGCACTATTAAACTTCTATGATAGGGCAATCAGAGACCCGACTAGATCATTTTATATTTTGGTTAATATAAGAATTCAGCGAAATTCTATCACATTTGTTCAATTTACGTCGCTCCTATTTCACATAGCGTACTGGGGTAAGCGGCATCTCAAAGCGCATGAAATGGCGAGTAAAATGCACTTTTAATCTTCAAGGGCAGGGCGAACAGTGACCCAATTAGAACATTTTACATTAAGGTTAATATAAGAATTCAGCGATATTCTCTCACATATGTTCAATTTACGTCGCTCCTATTTCAGATAGCTTATTGGGCAAAGCGGCATCTCAAAGCGCAAGAAATGGCGAGTAAAATGCACTATTAAACTTCTAGGGTAGGGCAAACAGAGACCCGATTAGATCATTTTATATTATGGTTAATTTAAGAATTCAGCAAAATTCTATCACATTGTTCAGTTTACGTCGCTCCTATTTCGGATAGCGTACTGGGCTAGGCGGCATCCTAAAGCGTGTGGAGTGGCGAGTAAAATGCACTATTAATCTTCTATGATAGGGCAATCAGAGCCCCGATTAGATCATTTTATATTTTGGTTAATATAAGAATTCAGTGAAATTCTATCACATTTGTTCTATTTACGTCGCTCCTATTTCAGATAGCGTATTGGGCAAAGCGGCATCTCAAAGCGTATGAAATGGCGAATAAAATGCTCTATTAAAGTTCTAGGCTCGGGCGAACAGAGATCCGATTAGATCATTTTACATTATGGTTAATAAAAGAATTCAGCGAAATTCTATCACATTTGTTCAACTTATATCGCTCCAGTTTCAGATAGCGTATTAGGCTAAGCGGCATCTCAAAGCGCATGAAATGGCGAGTAAAATGCAATACTAAACTTCTAGGATAAGGCAAACAGAGACCCGATTAGATCATTTTATATTTTTGTTAATATAAGAATTCAGCGAAATTCTATCACATTTGTTCAATTTACGTCGCTCATATTTCAGATAGCGAATTGTGCTAAGCGGCATCTCAAAGCGCATGAAATGGCAAGTAAAATGCACTATTAAACTTCTAGGGTAGGGCAATCAGTGACCCGATTAGATCATTTTATATTATAGTTAATTTAAGAATTCAGCGAAATTCTATCACATTTGTTCAATTTACGTCGCTCATATTTCAGATAGCGTCTTGGGCTAAGCGGCATCTCAAAGCGCATGAAATGACGAGTAAACTGCACTATTAATCTTCTATGATAGGGCAATCAGAGACCCGATTAGATCATTTTATATTTTGGTTAATATAAGAATTCAGTGAAATTCTATCACATTTGTTCAATTTACGTCGCTCCTAATTCAGATAGCGTATTGGGCAAAGCGGCATCTCAAAGCGCATGAAATGACGAGTAAAATGCACTATTAAACTTCTAGGGTAGGGCAAACAGAGACCCGATTAGATCATTTTATATTACGGTTAATATAAGAATGCAGCGTGGTTCTATCACATTTGTTCAAGTTACGTCGCTCCTATTTCAGATAGCGTACTGGGCTAGGCGGCATCATAAAGCGCGTGGAATGGCGAGTGAAATGCACTATTAAACTTCTATGATAGGGCAATCAGAGACCCGATTAGATCATTTTATGTTTTGGTTAATATAAGAATTCAACGAAATTCTATCACATTTGTAAAATTTACGTCGCTCCTATTTCAGATAGCGTACTGGGCTAGGCGGCATCTTAAAGCGCATGAAATGACGAGTGAAATGCACTATTAAACTTCTAGGGTAGGGCAAACAGAGACCCGATTAGATCATTTTATATTATGGTTAATTTAAGAATTCAGTGAAATTCTATCACATTTGTTCAATTTACGTCGTTCCTATTTCAGATAGCGTCCTAGGCTAAGCGGCATCTAAAAGCGCATGAAATGGCCAATAAAATGCACTATTAAACTTCTAGGCTAGGGCGAACAGAGACCCGTTTAGATCATTTTATATTATGGTTAATATAAGATTTCAGGGAGATTCTATCACATCTGTTCAATTTACGTCGCTCCTATTTCAGATAGCGTATTCGGCTAAGCGGCATCTCAAAGCGCATAAAATGGCGAATAAAATGCACTATTAAACTACTAGGCTAGGGCGAACAGAGACCCGATTAGATCATTTTATATTTTGGTTAATATAAGAATTCAACAAAATTCTAGCACATTTGTTCAATTTACGTCGCTCCTATTTCAGATAGCTTATTGGGCTTAGCGGCATCTCAATCCGCATGAAATGACGAGTATAATGCACTATTAAACTTCGAGGATAAGGCAAACAGAGACCCGATTAGATCATTTTACATTAAGGTTAATATAAGAATTCAACGAAATTCTATCACATTTGTTCAATTTACGTCGCTTCTATTACAGATAGCTTATTGGGCTAAGCGGCATCTCAAAGCGCATGAAATGGCGAGTAAAATGCGCCATTAAACTTCTAGGATAAGGCAAACAGAGACCCGACTAGATCATTTTATATTACGGTTAATATAAGAATTCAGCGAAATTCTATCACATTTGTTCAACTTACGTCGCTCCTATGTCAGATAGCGTATTGGGCTAAGCGGCATCTCAAAGCGCATGAAATGGCGAGTGAAATGCACTATTAGACTCCTATGGTAGGGCGAACAGAGACCCGATTAGATCATTTTACATTAAGGTTAATATAAGAATTCAGCGAAATTCTATCACATTTGTTCAACTTACGTCGCTCCTATGTCAGATAGCGTATTGGGCTAAGCGGCATCTCAAAGCGCATGAAATGGCGAGTGAAATGCACTATTAGACTTCTATGGTAGGGCGAACAGAGACCGGATTAGATCATTTTACATTAAGGTTAATATAAGAGTTCACGGAAATTCTATCACATTTGTTCAATTTACGTCGCTCCTATTTCAGATAGCGTATTCGGCTAAGCGGCATCTCAAAGCGCATAAAATGGCGAATAAAATGCACTATTAAACTTCTAGGGTAGGGCAAACAGAGACCTGATTAGATCATTTTATATTATGGTTAATTTAAGAATTCAACAAAATTCTATCACATTTGTTCAACTTACGTCGCTCCTATTTCAGATAGCGTACTGGGCTAGGCGGCATCTTAAAGCGCGTGGAATGTCGAGTAAAATGCACTACTAAACTTCTATGATAGGGCAATCGGAGACCCGATCAGATCATTTTATATTTTGTTTAATATAAGATTTCAGGGAAATAGTATCACATTTGTTCAATTTGCGTCGCTCCTATTTCAGATAGCGTATTGGGCTAAGCGGCATCACAAAGCGCATGAAATGGCGAACAAAATGCACTATTAAACTTCTAGGCTAGGGCGAACAGAGACCAGATTAGATCATTTTATATTTTGGTTAACATAAGGATTCTGCGAAATTTTATCACATTTGTTCAATTTACGTCGCTCCTATTACAGATAGCTTATTGGGCTTAGCGGCATCTCAAAGCGCATGAAATGTCGAGTGAAATGCACTATTACACTTCTAGGGTAGGGCAAACAGAGACCCGATTAGACCATTTTATATTATGGTTAGTTTAAGAATTCAGCAAAATTCTATCACATTTGTTCAATTTACGTCGCTCCTATTTCAGACAGCGTACTGGGCTAGGCGGCATCTTAAAGCGTGTGGAATGGCGAGTAAAATACACTATTAACCTTCTATGATAGGGCAATCAGAGACCAGACTAGATCATTTTATACTTTGGTTAATATAAGAATTCAGCGAAATTCTATCACATTTGTTCAATTTACGTCGCTCCTATTTCAGATAGCGTATTGGGCTAGGCGGCATCTCGAAGCGCATGAAATGACGAGTGAAATGCACTATTATACTTCTAGGGTAGGGCGAACAGAGACCGGATTAGATCATTTTACATTAAGGTTAATATAAGAGTTCACGGAAATTCTATCACATTTGTTCAATTTACGTCGCTCGTATTTCAGATAGCGTATTGGGCTATGCGGCATCTCAAAGCGCATGAAATGGCGAGTAAAAGACACTATTAAACTTCTAGGGTAGGGAAAACAGAGACCCGATGAGATCATTTTATATTATGGTTAATTTAAGGATTCAGCGAAATTCTATCACATTTGTTGAATTTACGTCGCTCCTATTTCAGATAGCATATTGGGCTAAGCGCCATCTCAAAGCGCATGAAATTGCGAGTGAAATGCACTATTAAACTTCTAGGGTAGGGCGAAGAGAGACCCGATTAGATCATTTTACATTAAGGTTAATATAAGTATTCAGGGAAATTCTATCACATTTGTTCAATTTACGTCGCTCCTATTTCAGATAGCGTATTGGGCTAAGCAGCATCTCAAAGCCCATGAAATGGCGAGTAAAATGCACTGTTAAACTTCTAGGGTAGGGCAAACAGAGACCCGATTAGATCATATCATATTATGGTTTATTTAAGAATTCAGAAAAATTCTATCGCATTTGTTCAATTTACGTCGCTCCTATTTCAGATAGCTTATTGGGCTAAGCGGCATCTCAAAGCGCATGAAATGACGAGTGAAATGCACTAGTAATCTTCTAGGGTAGGGCGAACAGAGATCCGATTAGATCATTTTATATTACGGTTAATATAAGAGTTCAGCGTAATTCTATCACATTTGTTCAACATTCGTCGCTCCTATTTCAGATAGCGTACTGGGCTAGGCGGCATCTTAAAGCGCGTGGAAGGGCGAGTAAAATGCACTTCTAAACTTCTATGATAGGGCAATCAGAGTCCCGTTTAGATCATTTTATATTTTGTTTAATATAAGATTTCAGGGAAATTCTATCACATTTGTTGAATTTACGTCGCTCCTATTTCAGATAGCGTATTGGGCTAAGCGGCATCTCAAAGCGCATGAAATGACGAGAGAAATGCACTATTAAACTTCTTGGGTAGGGCAAACAGAGACCCGATTAGATCATTTTATATTATGGTTAATTCAAGATGTCAGCAAAATTCTATCACATTTGTTCAATTTACGTCGCTCCTATTTCAGATATCGTATTGGGCTAAGCGGCATCTCAAAGCGCATGAAATGGCGAGTAAAATGCACTGCTAAACTTGTAGGGTAGGGCAAACAGGGACCCGATTAGATCATTTTATATTATCGTTAATTCAAGATGTCAGCAAAATTCTATCACATTTGTTCAATTTACGTCGCTCCAATTTCAGATAGCGTACTGGGCTAGGCGGCATCTTAAAGCGCATGAAATGACGAGTGAAATGCGCTATTAAACTACTATGATAGGGCAATCAGAGACCCGACTAGATCATTTTATATTTTGGTTAATATAAGAATTCAGCGAAATTCTATCACAATTGATCAATTTACGTCGCTCCTATTTCAGATAGCGTATTGGGCTAAGCGGCATCTCAAAGCGCATGACATGACGAGTGAAATGCACTATTGAATTTCTAGGGTAGGGCAAACAGAGACCCGATTAGATCATTTTATATTATGGTTAATTTAAGAATTCAGCCAAATTCTATCACATTTGTTCAATTTACGTCGCTCCTATTTCAGATAGCTTATTGGGCTAAGCGGCATCACAAAGCGCATGAAATGACGAGTGAAATGCACTAGTGATCTTCTAGGGTAGGGCGAACAGAGATCCGATTAGATCATTTATATTACGGTTAATATAAGAATTCAGCGTAATTCTATCACATTTGTTCAACATACGTCGCTCCTATTTCAGATAGCGTACTGGGCTAGGCGGCATCTTAAAGAGCATGAAATGGCGAGTAAAATGCACTGTTAAACTTCTAGGGTAGGGCAAACAGAGACCCGATTAGATCATTTCATACTATGGTTTATTTAAGACTTCAGAAAAATTCTATCACATTTGTTCAATTTACGTCGCTCCTATTTCAGATAGCGTACTGGGCTAGGCGGATTCTTAAAGCGCGTGGATTGGCGAGTAAAATGCACTATTAAACTTCTATGATAGGGCAATCAGAGACCCGAGTAGATCATTTTATATTTTGGTTAATATAAGAATTCAGCGAAATTCTATCACAATTGTTCAATTTACGTCGCTCCTATTTCAGATAGCGTATTGGGCTAAGCGGCATCTCAAAGCGCATGAAATGGCGAGTAAAATGCACTATTAATCTTCTAGGGTAAGGCAACCAGAGACCCGATTAGATCATTTTATATCATATACGGTTAATATAAGAATTCAGCGTAAGTCTATCACATTTGTTCAATTTACGTCGCTCCTATTTCAGATAGCTTATTGGGCTAAGCGGCATCTCAAAGCGCATGACATGACGAGTGAAATGCACTATTGAACTTCCAGGGTAGGGCAAACAGAGACCCGATTAGATCATTTTATATTATGGTTAATTTAAGAATTCAGCCAAATTCTATCACATTTGTTCAATTTACGTCGCTCCTATTTCAGATAGCGTACTGGGCTAGGCGGAATCTTAAAGCGCGTGGATTGGCGAGTAAAATGCACTATTAAACTTCTATGATAGGGCAATCAGAGACCCGAGTAGATCATTTTATATTTTGGTTAATATAAGAATTCAGCGAAATTCTATCACAATTGTTCTATTTACGTCGCTCCTATTTCAGATAGCGTATTGGGCTAAGCGGCATCACAAAGCGCATGAAATGGCGAGTGAAGTGCACTATTAAACTTCTAGGGTAGGGCGAACAGAGACCCGATTAGATCATTTTACATTAAGGTTAATATAAGAATTCAGCGAAACTTTATCATATTTATTCAATTTACGTCGCTCCTATTTCAGATAGCGTATTGGGCTAAGCGGCATCTCAATGCGCATGAAATGGCGAGTAAACTGCACTATTAAACTTCTAGGAATATGCAAACAGAGACCCGATTAGATCATTTTATATTATGGTTAATTTAAGAATTCAGACGAATTCTATCACATTTGTTCAATTTACGTCGCTCCTATTTCAGATAGCGTATTGGGCTAAGCGGCATCTCAAAGAGCATGAAATGGCGAGTAAAATGCACTGTAAAACTTGTAGGGTAGGGCATACAGAGACCCGATTAGATCATTTCATATTATGGTTTATTTAAGAATTCAGAAAAATTCTATCACATTTGTTCAATTTACGTCGCTGATATTTCAGATAGCGTATTGGGCTAAGCGGCATCTCAAAGCGCATAAAATGACGAGTGAAATGCAATATTAATCTTCAAGGGTAGGGCGAACAGAGACCCGATTAGAACATTTTACATTAAGGTTAATATAAGAATTCAGCCAAATTCTATCACATTTGTTCAATTTACATCGCTCCTATTGCAGATATCGTATTGGGCTAAGCGGCATCTCAAAGCGCATGAAATGGCGAGTAAAATGCACTGCTAAACTTCGAGGGTAGGGCGAAGAAAGGCCCGATTAGATCATTTTACATTAAGGTTAATATAAGAATTCAGCGTAATTCTATCACATTTGTTCAACTTACGTCGCTCCTATTTCAGATAGTGTACTGGGCTAGGCGGCATCTTAAAGCGCGTGGAATGGCGAGCAAAATGCACTATTAACCTTCTATGATAGGGCAATCAGAGACTAGATTAGAACATTTTATACTTTGGTTAATATAAGAATTCAGCGAAATTCTATCACATTTGTTCAATTTACGTCGCTCCTATTTCAGATAGCGTATTGGGCTAAGCGGCATCTCAAAGCGCATGAAATGACGAGTGAAATGCACTATTCAACTTCTAGGGTAGGGCAAAGAGGGACCCGATTAGATCATTTTATATTATGGTTAATTTAAGAATTCAGCGAAATTCTATCACATTTGTTCAATTTACGTCGTTCCTATTTCAGATAGCGTATTGTGCTAAGCGGCATCTCAAAGCGCATGAAATGGCAAGTAAAATGCCCTATTAAGCTTCTAGGGTAGGGCAATCAGTGACCCGATTAGATCATTTTATATTATAGTTAATTTAAGAATTCAGCGAAATTCTATCACATTTGTTCAATTTACGTCGCTCCTATTTCAGATAGCGTATTGGGCTATGTGGCATCTTAACGCGCTCGGAATGGCGAGTAAAATGCACTATTAAACTTCTATGCTAGGGCAATCAGAGACCCGATTAGATCATTTTATATTTTGGTTAATATAAGAATTCAGTGAAATTCTATCACATTTGTTCAATTTACGTCGCTCCTATTTCAGATAGCGTATTGGGCAAAGCGGCATCTCAAAGCGTATGAAATGGCGAATAAAATGCACTATTAAAGTTCTAGACTCGGGCGGACAGAGATCCGATTAGATCATTTTACATTATGGTTAATAAAAGAATTCAGCGAAATTCTATCACATTTGTTCATCTTATATCGCTCCAATTTCAGATAGCGTATTAGGCTAAGCGGCATCTCAAAGCGCATGAAATGACGAGTAAAATGCACTATTAAAGTTCTAGGGTAGGGCAAACAGAGACCCGATTAGATTATTTTATATTTTGGTTAATATAAGTATTCAACGAAATTCTATGACATTTGTAAAATTTACGTCGCTCCTATTACAGATAGCTTATTGGGCTTAGAGGCATCTCAAAGCGCATGAAATGACGAGTGAAATGCACTATTAAACTTCTAGGCTAGGGCAAACAGAGACCCGATTAGATCATTTTATATTATGGTTAATTTAAGAATTCAGCAAAATTCTATCACATTCGTTCAATTTAGGTGGCTCCTATTTCAGATAGCGTATTGCGCTAAGCGGCATCTCAAAGCGTGTGGAATGGCGAGTAAAATGCACTATTAACCTTCTATGATAGGGCAATCGGAGACCAGACTAGATCATTTTATACTTTGGTTAATATAAGAATTCATCGAAATTCTATCACATTTGTTCAATTTACGTCGCTCCTATTTCAGATAGCGTATTGGGCTAGGCGGCATCTCAAAGCGCATGAAATGACGAGTGAAATGCACTATTATACTTCTAGGGTAGGGCGAACAGAGACCCGAAGAGATCATTTTACATTAAGGTGAATATAAGAATGCAGCGTAATTCTGTCACATTTGTTCAACTTACGTCGCTCCTATTTCAGATAGCGTATTGGGTTAAGCGTCATCTCAAAGCGCATGAAATGACGAGTGACATGCACTATTAAACTTCTATGATAGGGCAATCAGAGACCCGATTAGATCATTTTATATTTTGTTTAATACAAGATTTCAGGGATATTCTATCACATTTGTTCAATTTACGTCGCTCCTATTTCAGATAGCGTATTGGGCTAAGCGGCAACTGAAAGCGCATGAAATGACGAGTGAAATGCACTATTAAACTTCTAGGCTAGGGCGAACAGAGACCCGATTAGATCATTTTACATTCTGGTTAATAAAATAATTCAGCGAAATTCTATCACATTTGTTCAACTTTCGTTGCTCCTATTTCAGATAGCGTACTGGGTTAAGCGGCATCTCAAAGCGCATGAAATGGCGAGTAAAATGCACTATTAAACTTCTAGGGTAGGGCAAACAGAGACCCGATTAGATCATTTTATATTATGGTTAATTTAAGAATTCAGCAAAATTCTATCACATTGTTCAGTTTACGTCGCTCCTATTTCGGATAGCGTACTGGGCTAGGCGGCATCCTAAAGCGTGTGGAGTGGCGAGTAAAATGCACTATTAATCTTCTATGATAGGGCAATCAGAGCCCCGATTAGATCATTTTATATTTTGATTAATATAAGAATTCAGTGAAATTCTATCACATTTGATCAATTTACGTCGCTCCTATTTCAGATAGCGTATTGGGCAAAGCGGCATCTCAAAGCGTATGAAATGGCGAATAAAATGCTCTATTAAAGTTCTAGGCTCGGGCTAACAGAGATCCGATTAGATCATTTTACATTATGGTTAATAAAAGAATTCAGCGAAATTCTATCACATTTGTTCAACTTATATCGCTCCAGTTTCAGATAGCGTATTAGGCTAAGCGGCATCTCAAAGCGCATGAAATGACGAGTCAAATGCACTATTAAAGTTCTAGGGTAGGGCAAACAGAGACCCGATTAGATCATTTTATATTATGGTTAATTTAAGAATTCAGCAAAATTCTATCACATTCGTTCAATTTAGGTCGCTCCTATTTCAGATAGCGTCTTGGGCTAAGCGGCATCTCAAAGCGCATGAAATGACGAGTAAAATGCACTATTAATCTTCTATGATAGGGCAATCAGAGACCCGATTAGATCATTTTATATTTTGTTTAATATAAGATTTCAGGGAAATTCTATCACATTTGTTCAATTTACGTCGCTCCTATTTCAGATAGCGTACTGCGCTAGGCGGCAACATAAAGCGCGTGGAATGGCGAGTAAAATGCACTATTAAACTTCTATGATAGGGCAATCAGTGACCCGATTAGATCATTTTATATTATAGTTAATTTAAGAATTCAGCGAAATTCTATCACATTTGTTCAATTTACGTCGCTCCTATTTCAGATAGTGTATTCGGCTAAGCGGCATCTCAAAGCGCATGAAATGGCGAGTAAAATGCAATACTAAACTTCTAGGATAAGGCAAACAGAGACCCGATTAGATCATTTTATATTTTTGTTAATATAAGAATTCAGCGAAATTCTATCACATTTGTTCAATTTACGTCGCTCATATTTCAGATAGCGAATTGTGCTAAGCGGCATCTCAAAGCGCATGAAATGGCAAGTAAAATGCACTATTAAACTTCTAGGGTAGGGCAATCAGTGACCCGATTAGATCATTTTATATTATAGTTAATTTAAGAATTCAGCGAAATTCTATCACATTTGTTCAATTTACGTCGCTCATATTTCAGATAGCGTATTGTGCTAAGCGGCATCTCAAAGCGCATGAAATGGCAAGTAAAATGCACTATTAAACTTCTAGGGTAGGGCAATCAGTGACCCGATTAGATCATTTTATATTATAGTTAATTTAAGAATTCAGCGAAATTCTATCACATTTGTTCAATTTACGTCGCTCCTAATTCAGATAGCGTATTGGGATAAGGGGCATCTCAATGCTCATGAAATGACGAGTAAAATGCACTATTAAACTTCTAGGGTAGGGCAAACAGAGACCCGATTAGATCATCTAATATTATGGTTAATTTAAGAATTCAGCAAAATTCTATCACATTTGTTCAATTTACGTCGCTCCTATTTCAGATAGCGTATTGGGGTAAGCGGCATCTCAAAGCGCATGAAATCGCGAATAATATGCGCTATTAAACTTCTAGGCTAGGGCGAACAGAGACCCGATTAGATCATTTTACAATATGGTTCATAAAAGAATTCAGCGTAATTCTATCACATTTGTTCAACGTACGTCGCTCCTATTTCAGATAGCGTACTGGGCTAGGCGGCATCTGAAAGCGCGTGGAATGGCGGGTAAAATGCACTATTAAACTTCTATGATAGGGCAATCAGAGTCCCGTTTAGATCATTTTATATTTTGTTTAATATAAGATTTCAGGGAAATTCTATCACATTTGTTCAATGTACGTCGCTCCTATGTCAGATAGCGCATTGGGCAAAGCGGCATCTCAAAGCGCATGAAATGACGAGTGAAATGCACTATTAAACTTCTAGGGTACGGCGAACTAAGATCCGATTAGATCATTTTACATTAAGGTTAATATAAGAATTCAGCGAAATTCTATCACATTTGTTCAATTTACGTCGCTCATATTTCAGATAGCATATTGGGCTAAGCAGCATCTGAAAGCGCACGAAATGGCGAGTAAAATGCCCTATTAAACTTCTAGGGTAGGGCAAACAGAGACCCGATTAGATCATTTTATATTTTGGTTAATATTAGAATTCAGCGAAATTCTATCACATTTGTTCAACTTACGTCGCTCCTATTTCAGACAGCGTATTGGGCTAAGCGGCACCTCAAAGCGCATGAAATGACGAGTGAAATGCACTATTAATCTTCAAGGGTAGGGCGAACAGAGGCCCGATTAGAACATTTTACATTAAGGTTAATATAAGAATTCAGCGAAATTCTCTCACATTTGTTCAGTTAACGTCGCTCCTATTTCAGATAGCTTATTGGGCAAAGCGGCATCTCAAAGCGCAAGAAATGGCGAGTAAAATGCACTACTAAACTTCTAGGGTACGGCGAACAAAGATCCGATTAGATCATTTTACATTAAGGTTAATATAAGAATTCAGCGAAATTCTATCACATTTGTTCAATTTACGTCGCTCATATTTCAGATAGCATATTGGGCTAAGCGGCATCTGAAAGCGCGCGAAATGGCGAGTAAAATGCCCTATTAAACTTGTAGGGTAGGGCAAACAGAGACCGGATAAGATCATTTTATATTATGGTTAATTTAAGAATTCAGCGAAACTCTATCATATTTGTTCAATTTACGTCGCTCCTGTTTCAGATAGCGTTTTGGGCTAAGCGGCATCTGAATGCGCATGAAATGGCGAGTAAAATGCACTATTAAACTTCTAGGATAAGGCAAACAGAGACCCGATTAGATAATTTTATATTACGGTTAATAGAAGAATTCAGCGTAATTCTATCACATTTGTTCAACTTACGTCGCTCCTATTTCAGATAGCGTACTGGGCTAGGCGGCATCTTAAAGCGCGTGGAATGGCGAGTGAAATGCACTATTAAACTTCTATGATAGGGCAATCAGAGACCCGATTAGATCATTTTATGTTTTGGTTAATATAAGAATTCAGCGAAATTCTATCACATTTGTTCAATTTACGTCGCTCCTATTTCAGATAGCGTCCAAGGCTAAGCGGCATCTAAAAGCGCATGAAATGGCGAATAAGATGCACTATTAAACTTCTAGGCTAGGGCGAACAGAGACCCGTTTAGATCATTTTATATTATGGTTAATATAAGATTTCAGGGAGATTCTATCACATCTGTTCAATTTACGTCGCTCCTATTTCAGATAGCGTATTCGGCTAAGTGGCATCTCAAAGCGCATAAAGTGGCGAATAAAATGCACTATTAAACTACTAGGCTAGGGCGAACGGAGACCCGATTAGATCATTTTATATTTTGGTTAATATAAGAATTCTGCGAAATTCTATCACATTTGTTCAATTTACGTAGCTCCTATTTCAGATAGCTTATTGGGCTTAGCGGCATCTCAATCCGCATGAAATGACGAGTATAATGCACTATTAAGCTTCTAGGATAAGGCAAACAGAGACCCGATTAGATCATTTTACATTAAGGTTAATATAAGAATTCAACGAAATTCTATCACATTTGTTCAATTTACGTAGCTTCTATTACAGATAGCTTATTGGGCTTAGCGGCATCTCAAAGCGCATGAAATGACCAGTGAAATGCACTATTAAACTTCTAGGGTAGGGCAAACAGAGACCCGATTAGGTCATTTTATATTATGGTTAATTTAAGAATTCAGCAAAATTCACTCACATTTGTTCAATTTACGTCGTTCCTATTTCAGATAGCGTACTGTGCTAGGCGGCATCTTAAAGCGCGTGGAATGGCGAGTAAAATGCACTATTAAAATTCTATGATAGGGCAATCAGGGACCCGATTACATCATTTTATATTATGGTTAATTTAAGAATTCAGCGAAATTCTATCACATTTGTTCAATTTACGTCGCTACAATTTCAGATAGCGTATTGGGCTAAGCGGCATCTCAAAGCGCATGAAATGGCGAATAAAATGCACTATTAAACTTCTAGGCTAGGGCGAACAGTGACCCGAGCAGATCATTTTACATTATGGTTAATAAAAGAATTCAGCGTAATTCTATCACATTTGCTCAATTTACGTCGCTCCTATTTCAGATAGCGTACTGGGCTAGGCGGCATCTTAAAGCGCGTGGAATGGCGAGTAAAATGCACTATTAAAATTCTATGAGAGGGCAATCAGAGACCCGATTAGAACATTTTATGTTAGGGTTAATTTAAGAATTCAGCGAAATTCTATCACATTTGTTCAATTTACGTCGCTCCAATTTCAGATAGCGTATTGGGCTAAGCGGCATCTCAAAGCGCATGAAATGGCGAATAAAATGTACTATTAAACTTCTAGGCTAGGGCGAACAGTGACCCGAGCAGATCATTTTACATTATGGTTAATAAAAGAATTCAGCGTAATTCTATCACATTTCTTCAACTTACGTCGCTCCTATTTCAGATAGCGTATTGTGCTAAGCGGCATCTCAAAGCGCATGAAATGGCGAGTGAAATGCACTATTAGACTTCTATGGTAGGGCGAACAGAGACCCGATTGGATCATTTTACATTAAGGTTAATACAAGGATTCACGGAAATTCTATTACATTTGTTCAATTTACGTCGCTCCTATTTCAGATAGCGTATTCGGCTAAGCGGCATCTCAAAGCGCATGAAATGGCGAATAAAATGCACTATTAAACTTCTAGGCTAGGGCGAACAGAGACCCGATCAGCTCATTTTACATTATGGTTAATAAAAGAATTCAGCGAAATTCTATCACATTTGTTCAACTTACGTCGCTCCTATGTCAGATAGCGTATTGGGCTAAGCGGCATCTCAAAGCGCATGAAATGGCGAGTGAAATGCACTATTAGACTTCTATGGTAGGGCGAACAGAGACCCGATTAGATCATTTTACATTAAGGTTAATATAAGAATTCACGGAAATTCTATCACATTTGTTCAATTTACGTTGCTCCTATTTCAGATAGCGTATTGGGCTATGCGGCATCTCAAAGCGCATGAAATGGCGAGTGAAATGCACTATTAGACTTCTATGGTAGGGCGAACAGAGACCCGATTAGATCATTTTACATTAAGGTTAATATAAGAATTCACGGAAATTCTATCACATTTGTTCAATTTACGTCGCTCCTATTTCAGATAGCGTATTGGGCTATGCGGCATCTCAAAGCACATGCAATGGCGAGTAAAATGCACTATTAAACTTCTACGGTAGGGCAAACAGGGACCCGATTAGATCATTTTATATTATGGTTAATTTAAGAATTCAGTGAAATTCTATCACATTTGTTCAATTTACGTCGTTCCTATTTCAGATAGCGTCCTAGGCTAAGCGGCATCTAAAAGCGCATGAAATGGCGAATAAAATGCACTATTAAACTTCTAGGCTAGGGCGAACAGAGACCCGATTAGATCATTTTATATTTCGGTTAATATAAGATTTCAGGGAGATTCTATCACATCTGTTCAATTTACGTCGCTCCTATTTCAGATAGCGTATTCGGCTAAGCGGCATCTCAAAGCGCATAAAATGTCGAATAAAATGCACTATTAAACTTCTAGGGTAGGGCAAATAGAGACCTGATTAGATCATTTTATATTATGGTTAATTTAAGAATTCAACAAAATGCTATCCCATTTGTTCAATTTACGTCGCTCCTGTTTCAGATAGCGTGCTGGGCCATGCGGCATCTTAAAGCGCGTGGAATGGCGAGTAAAATGCACTATTAAACTTCTACGATAGGGCAATGAGAGACCCGATTAGATCATTTTATATTTTGGTTAATATAAGAATTCAACGAAATTCTATCACATTTGTTCAATTTACGTCGCTCCTATTACAGATAGCTTATTGGGCTTAGCGGCATCTCAAAGCGCATGAAATGTCGAGTGAAATGCACTATTACACTTCTAGGGTAGGGCAAACAGAGACCCGATTAGACCATTTTATATTATGGTTAATTTAAGAATTCAGCAAAATTCTATCACATTTGTTCAATTTACGTCGCTCCTATTTCAGACAGCGTACTGGGCTAGGTGGCATCTTAAAGCGTGTGGAATGGCGAGTAAAATACACTATTAACCTTCTATGATAGGGCAATCAGAGACCAGACTAGATCATTTTATACTTTGGTTAATATAAGAATTCAGCGTAATTCTATCACATTTGTTCAACTTACATCGCTCCTATTTCAGATAGCGTACTGGGCTAGGCGGCACCTTAAAGCGCGTGGAATGACGAGTAAAATGCACTACTAAACTTCTATGATAGCGCAATCAGAGACCCGATTAGATCATTTTATATTTTGTTTAATATAAGATTTCACGGAAATTCTATCACATTTGTTCAATTTACGTCGCTCGTATTTCAGATAGCGTATTGGGCTATGCGGCATCTCAAAGCGCATGAAATGGCGAGTAAAATGCACTATTAAACTTCTAGGGTAGGGAAAACAGAGACCCGATGAGATCATTTTATATTATGGTTAATTTAAGAATTCAGCGAAATTCTATCACATTTGTTGAATTGACGTCGCTCCTATTTCAGATAGCGTATTGGGCTAAGCGGCCTCTCAAAGCGCATGAAATGGCGAGTAAAATGCGCTATTAAACTTCTAGGATAAGGCAAACGGAGACCCGATTAGTTCATTTTATATTACGGTTTATATAAGAATTCAGCGTAATTCTATCACATTTGTTCATCTTACGTCGCTCCTATTTCAGATAGCCTACTGGGCTAGGCGGCATCTTAAAGCGCGTGGAAGGGCGAGTAAAATGCACTACCAAACTTCTATGATAGAGCAATCAGAGACCCGATTAGATCATTTTATATTACGGTTAATATAAGAATTCAGCGTAATTCTATCACATTTGTTCATCTTACGTCGCTCCTATTTCAGATGGCCTACTGAGCTAGGCGGCATCTTAAAGCGCGTGGAAGGGCGAGTAAAATGCACTACTAAACTTCTATGATAGAGCAATCAGAGACCCGATTAGATCATTTTATATTTTGTTTAATATAAGATTTCAGGGAAATTCTATCACATTTGTTCAATTTACGTCGCTCCTATTTCAGATTGCGTATTGGGCTAAGCGGCATCTCAAAGCGCATGAAATGGCGAGGAAAATGCAATACTAAACTTCTAGGATAAGGCAAACAGAGACCCGATTAGATCATTTTATATTTTTGTTAATATAAGAATTCAGCGAAATTCTATCACATTTGTTCAATTTACGTCGCTCATATTTCCGATAGCGTATTGGGCTAAGCGGCATCTCAAAGCGCATGAAATGACGAGTAAAATGCACTATTAAACTTCTAGGGTAGGGCAAACAGAGACCCGATTAGATCATTTTATATTTTGGTTAATATAAGAATTCAGCGAAATTCTATCACATTTGTTCAATTTACGTCGCTCCTATTTCAGATAGCGTATTGGGCTAAGCCGGATCTCAAAGCGCATGAAATGGCGACTAAAATGCACTATTAAACTTCTAGGGTAGGGCAAACAGAGACCCGATTAGATCATTTTATATTATGGTTAATTTAAGAATTCAGCAAAATTCTATCACATTTGTTCAACTTACGTCGCTCCTATTTCAGATAGCGTACTGGGCTAGGCGGCATCTTAAAGCGCGTGGAATGGCGAGTGACATGCACTATTAAACTTCTATGATAGGGCAATCAGAGACCCGATTAGATCATTTTATGTTTTGGTTAATATAAGAATTCAACGAAATTCTATCACATTTGTAAAATTTACGTCGCTCCTATTTCAGATAGCCTACTGGGCTAGGCGGCATCTTAAAGCGCATGAAATGACGAGTGAAATGCACTATTGAGCTTCTAGGGTAGGGCAAACAGAGACCCGATTAGATCATTTTATATTATGGTTAATTTAAGAATTCAGTGAAATTCTATCACATTTGTTCAATTTACGTCGTTCCTATTTCAGATAGCGTCCTAGGCTAAGCGGCATCTAAAAGCGCATGAAATGGCGAATAAAATGCACTATTAAACTTCTAGGCTAGGGCGAACAGAGACCCGTTTAGATCATTTTATATTATGGTTAATATAAGATTTCACGGAGATTCTATCACATCTGTTCAATTTACGTCGCTCCTATTTCAGATAGCGTATTCGGCTAAGCGGCATCTCAAAGCGCATAAAATGGCGAATAAAATGCACTATTAAACTACTAGGCTAGGGCGAACAGAGACCCGATTAGATCATTTTATATTTTGGTTAATATAAGAATTCTGCGAAATTCTATCACATTTGTTCAATTTACGTCGCTCCTATTTCAGATAGCTTATTGGGCTTAGCGGCATCTCAATCCGCATGAAATGACGAGTATAATGCACTATTAAACTTCTAGGATAAGGCAAACAGAGACCCGATTAGATCATTTTACATTAAGGTTAATATAAGAATTCAACGAAATTCTATCACATTTGTTCAATTTACGTAGCCTCTATTACAGATAGCTTATTGGGCTTAGCGGCATCTCAAAGCGCATGAAATGACCAGTGAAATGCACTATTAAACTTCTAGGATAAGGCAAACAGAGACCCGACTAGATCATTTTATATTACGGTTAATATAAGATTCAGCGTAATTCTATCACATTTGTTCAAGTTACGTCGCTCCTATTTCAGATAGCGTACTGGGCTAGGCGGCATCTTAAAGCGCGTGGAATGGCGAGTAAAATGCACTACTAATCTTCTATGATAGGGCAATCAGAGACCCGATTAGATCATTTTATATTTTTATTAATATAAGATTTCAGGGAAATTCTATCACATTTGTTCAATTTACGTCGCTCCTATTGCAGATGGCGTATTGGGCTAAGCGGTATCTCAAAGCGCATGAAATGGCGAGTGAAATGCACTATTAAAATTCTATGATAGGGAAATCAGGGACCCGATTACATCATTTTATATTATGGTTAATTTAAGAATTCAGCGAAATTCTATCACATTTGTTCAATTTACGTCGCTACAATTTCAGACAGCGTACTGTGCTAGGCGGCATCTTAAAGCGCGTGGAATGGCGAGTAAAATGCACTATTAAAATTCTATGATAGGGAAATCAGGGACCCGATTACATCATTTTATATTATGGTTAATTTAAGAATTCAGCGAAATTCTATCACATTTGTTCAATTTACGTCGCTACAATTTCAGATAGCGTATTGGGCTAAGCGGCATCTCAAAGCGCATGAAATGGCGAATAAAATGCACTATTAAACTTCTAGGCTAGGGCGAACAGTGACCCGAGCAGATCATTTTACATTATGGTTAATAAAAGAATTCAGCGTAATTCTATCACATTTGCTCAATTTACGTCGCTTCTATTTCAGATAGCGTACTGGGCTAGGCGGCATCTTAAAGCGCGTGGAATGCCGAGTAAAATGCACTATTAAAATTCTATGAGAGGGCAATCAGAGACTCGATTAGAACATTTTATATTAGGGTTAATTTAAGAATTCAGCGAAATTCTATCACATTTGTTCAATTTACGTCGCTCCAATTTCAGATAGCGTATTGGGCTAAGCGGCATCTCAAAGCGCATGAAATGGCGAATAAAATGTACTATTAAACTTCTAGGCTAGGGCGAACAGTGACCCGAGCAGATCATTTTACATTATGGTTAATAAAAGAATTCAGCGTAATTCTATCACATTTCTTCAACTTACGTCGCTCCTATTTCAGATAGCGTATTGTGCTAAGCGGCATCTCAAAGCGCATGAAATGGCGAGTGAAATGCACTATTAGACTTCTATGGTAGGGCGAACAGAGACCCGATTGGATCATTTTACATTAAGGTTAATACAAGGATTCACGGAAATTCTATCACATTTGTTCAAGTTACGTCGCTCCTATTTCAGACAGCGTAGTGGGCTAGGCGGCAGCTTAAAGCGCATGGAATGGCGAGTAAAATGCTCTACTAATCTTCTATGATAGGGCAATCAGAGACCCGATTAGATCATTTTATATTTTGATTAATATAAGATTTCAGGGAAATTCTATCACATTTGTTCAATTTACGTCGCTCCTATTTCAGATGGCGTATTGGGCTAAGCGGTATCTCAAAGCGCATGAAATGGCGAGTGAAATGCACCATTAGACTTCTATGGTAGGGCGAACAGAGACCCGATTAGATCATTTTACATTAATGTTAATACAAGGATTCACGGAAATTCTATTACATTTGTTCAATTTACGTCGCTCCTATTTCAGATAGCGTATTGGGCTAAGCGGCATCTCAAAGCGCATGAAATGACGAGTAAAATGCACTATTAAACTTCTAGGGTAGGGCAAACAGAGACCCGATTAGATCATTTTATATTTTGGTTAATATAAGAATTCAGCGAAATTCTATCACATTTGTTCAATTTACGTCGCTCCTATTTCAGATAACGTATTGGGCTAAGCCGGATCTCAAAGCGCATGAAATGGCGACTAAAATGCACTATTAAACTTCTAGGGTAGGGCAAACAGAGACCCGATTAGATCATTTTATATTATGGTTAATTTAAGAATTCAGCAAAATTCTATCACATTTGTTGAATTTACGTCGCTCCTATTTCAGATAGCGTATTGGGCTAAGCGGCCTCTCAAAGCGCATGAAATGGCGAGTAAAATGCGCTATTAAACTTCTAGGATAAGGCAAACGGAGACCCGATTAGTTCATTTTATATTACGGTTAATATAAGAATTCAGCGTAATTCTATCACATTTGTTCATCTTACGTCGCTCCTATTTCAGATAGCCTACTGGGCTAGGCGGCATCTTAAAGCGCGTGGAAGGGCGAGTAAAATGCACTACTAAACTTCTATGATAGAGCAATCAGAGACCCGATTAGATCATTTTATATTACGGTTAATATAAGAATTCAGCGTAATTCTATCACATTTGTTCATCTTACGTCGCTCCTATTTCAGATAGCCTACTGGGCTAGGCGGCATCTTAAAGCGCGTGGAAGGGCGAGTAAAATGCACTATTACACTTCTAGGGTAGGGCGAACAGAGACCCGAAGAGATCATTTTACATTAAGGTGAATATAAGAATGCAGCGTAATTCTGTCACATTTGTTCAACTTACGACGCTCCTATTTCAGATAGCGTATTGGGTTAAGCGTCATCTCAAAGCGCATGAAATGACGAGTGAAATGCACTATTAAACTTCTAGGGTAGGGCGAACAGAGACCCGATTAGATCATTTTACATTAAGGTTAATATAAGTATTCAGCGAGATTCTATCACACTTGTTCAATTTACGTCGCTTCTATTTCAGACAGCGTACTGGGCTAGGCGGCATCTTAAAGCGCGTGGAATGGCGAGTAAAATGCACTATTAACCTTCTATGATAGGGCAATCAGAGACCAGATTAGATCATTTTATACTTTGGTTAATATAAGAATTCAGCGAAATTCTATCACATTTGTTCAACTTACGTCGCCCCTATTTCAGATAGCGTATTGGGCTAGGCGGCATCTTGAAGCGCGTGGAATGGCGAGTTATATGCACTACTAAACTTCTATGATAGGGCAATCAGAGACCCGATTAGATCATTTTATATTTTGGTTAATATAAGAATTCAGCGAAATTCTATCACATTTGTTCAATTTACGTCGCTCCTATTACAGATAACTTATTGTGCTTAGCGGCATCTCAAAGCGCATGAAGTGGCGAGTGAAATGCACTATTAAACTTCTAGGGTAGTGCAAACAGAGACCCGATTAGATCATTTTACATTATGGTTAATGTAAGAATTCAGCGTAATTCTATCACATTTGTTCAACTTACGTCGCTCCTATTTCAGATAGCGTACTGGGCTAGGCGGCATCTTAAAGCGCGTGGAATGGCGAGTAAAATGCACTACTAATCTTCTATGATAGGGCAATCAGAGACCCGATTAGATCATTTTATATTTTGATTAATATAAGATTTCAGGGAAATTCTATCACATTTGTTCAATTTACGTCGCTCCTATTTCAGATAGCGTATTGGGCTATGCGGGATCTCAAAGCGCATGAAATGGCGACTAAAATGCACTATTAAACTTCTAGGCTAGGGCGAACAGAGACCCGATTAGATCATTTTACATTAAGGTTAATATAAGAATTCACGGAAATTCTATCACATTTGTTCAATTTACGTCGCTCCTATTTCAGATAGCGTATTAGGCTATGCGGCATCTCAAAGCGCATGAAATGGAGAATAAAATTCACTATTACACTTCTAGGGTAGGGCAAACAGAGACCCGATTAGATCATTTTATATTACGGTTAATATAAGAATTCAGCGAAATTCTATCACATTTGTTCAATTTACGTCGCTCATATTTCCGATAGCGTATTGGGCTAAGCGGCATCTCAAAGCGCATGAAATGACGAGTAAAATGCACTATTAAACTTCTAGGGTAGGGCAAACAGAGACCCGATTAGATCATTTTATATTATGGTTAATTTAAGAATTCAGCAAAATTCTATCACATTTGTTGAATTTACGTCGCTCCTATTTCAGATAGCGTATTGGGCTAAGCGGCCTCTCAAAGCGCATGAAATGGCGAGTAAAATGCGCTATTAAACTTCTAGGATAAGGCAAACGGAGACCCGATTAGTTCATTTTATATTACGGTTAATATAAGAATTCAGCGTAATTCTATCACATTTGTTCATCTTACGTCGCTCCTATTTCAGATAGCCTACTGGGCTAGGCGGCATCTTAAAGCGCGTGGAAGGGCGAGTAAAATGCACTACTAAACTTCTATGATAGAGCAATCAGAGACCCGATTAGATCATTTTATATTACGGTTAATATAAGAATTCAGCGTAATTCTATCACATTTGTTCATCTTACGTCGCTGCTATTTCAGATAGCCTACTGGGCTAGGCGGCATCTTAAAGCGCGTGGAAGGGCGAGTAAAATGCACTACTAAACTTCTATGATAGAGCAATCAGAGACCCGATTAGATCATTTTATATTTTGTTTAATATAAGATTTCAGGGAAATTCTATCACATTTGTTCAATTTACGTCGCTCCTATTTCAGATTGCGTATTGGGCTAAGCGGCATCTCAAAGCGCATGAAATGGAGAGTAAAATGCAATACTAAACTTCTAGGATAAGGCAAACAGAGACCTGATTAGATCATTATATATTTTTGTTAATATAAGAATTCAGCGAAATTCTGTCACATTTGTTCAATTTACGTCGCTCATATTTCCGATAGCGTATTGGGCTAAGCGGCATCTCAAAGCGCATGAAATGTCGAGTGAAATGCACTATTACACTTCTAGGGTAGGGCGAACAGAGACCCGAAGAGATCATTTTACATTAAGGTGAATATAAGAATGCAGCGTAATTCTGTCACATTTGTTCAACTTACGTCGCTCCTATTTCAGATAGCGTATTGGGTTAAGCGTCATCTCAAAGCGCATGAAATGACGAGTGAAATGCACTATTATACTTCTAGGGTAGGGCGAACAGAGACCCGATTAGATCATTTTACATTAAGGTTAATATAAGTATTCAGCGAGATTCTATCACATTTGTTCAACTTACGTCGCTCCTATTTCAGATAGCGTACTGGGCTAGGCGGCAACTTAAAGCGCGTGGAATGGCGAGTAAAATGCACTACTAAACTTCTATGATAGGGCAATCAGAGACCCGATTAGATCATTTTATATTTTGTTTAATATAAGGTTTCAGGGAAATAGTATCACATTTGTTCAATTTACGTCGCTCCTATTTCAGATAGTGTACTGGGATAGGCGGCAGCTTAAAGCGCGTGGAATGGCGAGTAAAATGCACTATTAAACTTCTAGGTTTGGGCGAACAGAGACCCGATTAGATCATTTTACATTATGGTTAATAAAAGAATTCAGCGAAATTCTATCACATTTGTTCAATTTACATCGCTCCTATTTCAGATAGCGAATTGGGCTAAGCGGCATCTGAAAGCGCATGAAATGACGAGTAAAATGCACTATTAAACTTCTAGGGTAGGGCAAACAGAGACCCGATTAGATCATTTTATATTATAGTGAATTTAAGAATTCAGCGAAATTCTCTCACATTTGTTCAATTTACGTCGCTCCTAATTCAGATAGCGTATTGGGCGAACCGGCATCTCAAAGCGCATGAAATGGCGAGTAAAACGCACTACGAAACTTCTAGGCTAGGGCGAACAGAGACCCAATTAGATCATTTTACATTATGGTTAATAAAAGAATTCAGCAAAATTCTATCACATTTGTTCAATTTACATCGCTCCTATTTCAGATAGCGTATTGGGATAAGGGGCATCTCAATGCGCATGAAATGACGAGTAAAATGCACTATTAAACTTCTAGGGTAGGGCAAACAGAGACCCGATTAGATCATCTAATATTATGGTTAATTTAAGAATTCAGCAAAATTCTATCACATTTGCTCAATTTACGTCGCTCCTATTTCAGATAGCGTACTGTGCTAGGCGGCATCTTAAAGCGCGTGGAATGGCGAGTAAAATGCACTATTAAAATTCTATGATAGGGCAATCAGGGACCCGATTACATCATTTTATATTATGGTTAATTTAAGAATTCAGCGAAATTCTATCACATTTGTTCAATTTACGTCGCTACAATTTCAGATAGCGTATTGGGCTAAGCGGCATCTCAAAGCGCATGAAATGGCGAATAAAATGCACTATTAAACTTCTAGGCTAGGGCGAACAGTGACCCGAGCAGATCATTTTACATTATGGTTAATAAAAGAATTCAGCGTAATTCTATCACATTTGCTCAATTTACGTCGCTCCTATTTCAGATAGCCTACTGGGCTAGGCGGCATCTTAAAGCGCGTGGAAGGGCGAGTAAAATGCACTACTAAACTTCTATGATAGAGCAATCAGAGACCCGATTAGATCATTTTATATTACGGTTAATATAAGAATTCAGCGTAATTCTATCACATTTGTTCATCTTACGTCGCTCCTATTTCAGATAGCCTACTGGGCTAGGCGGCATCTTAAAGCGCGTGGAAGGGCGAGTAAAATGCACTACTAAACTTCTATGATAGAGCAATCAGAGACCCGATTAGATCATTTTATATTTTGTTTAATATAAGATTTCAGGGAAATTCTATCACATTTGTTCAATTTACGTCGCTCCTATTTCAGATTGCGTATTGGGCTAAGCGGCATCTCAAAGCGCATGAAATGGCGAGTAAAATGCACTATTAAACTTCTAGGGTAGGGCAAACAGAGACCCGATTAGATCATTTTATATTTTGGTTAATATAAGAATTCAGCGAAATTCTATTACACTTGTTCAATTTACGTCGCTCCTATTTCAGATAGCGTATTGGGCTAAGCCGGATCTCAAAGCGCATGAAATGGCGACTAAAATGCACTATTAAACTTCTAGGGTAGGGCAAACAGAGACCCGATTAGATCATTTTATATTATGGTTAATTTAAGAATTCAGCAAAATTCTATCACATTTGTTCAACTTACGTCGCTCCTATTTCAGATAGCGTACTGGGCTAGGCGGCAACATAAAGCGCGTGGAATGGCGAGTAAAATGCACTACTAAACTTCTATGATAGGGCAATCAGAGACCCGATTAGATCATTTTATATTTTGTTTAATATAAGGTTTCAGGGAGATAGTATCACATTTGTTCAATTTACGTCGCTCCTATTTCAGATAGCGTACTGGGCTAGGCGGCAACTTAAAGCGCGTGGAATAGCGAGTAAAATGCACTATTAAACTTCTATGATAGGGCAATCAGAGACCCGATTAGATCATTTTATGTTTTAGTTAATATAAGAATTCAACGAAATTCTATCACATTTGTAAAATTTACGTCGCTCCTATTTCAGATAGCCTGCTGGGCTAGGCGGCATCTTAAAGCGCATGAAATGACGAGTGAAATGCACTATTGAACTTCTAGGGTAGGGCAAACAGAGACCCGATTAGATCATTTTATATTATGGTTAATTTAAGAATTCAGTGAAATTCTATCACATTTGTTCAATTTACGTCGTTCCTATTTCAGATAGCGTCCTAGGCTGAGCGGCATCTAAAAGCGCATGAAATGGCGAATAAAATGCACTATTAAACTTCTAGGCTAGGGCGAACAGAGACCCGTTTAGATCATTTTATATTATGGTTAATATAAGATTTCACGGAGATTCTATCACATCTGTTCAATTTACGTCGCTCCTATTTCAGATAGCGTATTCGGCTAAGCGGCATCTCAAAGCGCATAAAATGGCGAATAAAATGCACTATTAAACTACTAGGCTAGGGCGAACAGAGACCCGATTAGATCATTTTATATTTTGGTTAATATAAGAATTCTGCGAAATTCTATCACATTTGTTCAATTTACGTCGCTCCTATTTCAGATAGCTTATTGGGCTTAGCGGCATCTCAATCCGCATGAAATGACGAGTATAATGCACTATTAAACTTCTAGGATAAGGCAAACAGAGACCCGACTAGATCATTTTATATTACGGTTAATATAAGATTCAGCGTAATTCTATCACATTTGTTCAAGTTACGTCGCTCCTATTTCAGATAGCGTACTGGGCTAGGCGGCATCTTAAAGCGCGTGGAATGGCGAGTAAAATGCACTACTAATCTTCTATGATAGGGCAATCAGAGACCCGATTAGATCATTTTATATTTTTATTAATATAAGATTTCAGGGAAATTCTATCACATTTGTTCAATTTACGTCGCTCCTATTGCAGATGGCGTATTGGGCTAAGCGGGATCTCAAAGCGCATGAAATGGCGAGTGAAATGCACCATTCGACTTCTATGGTAGGGCGAACAGAGACCCGCTTAGATCATTTTATATTATGGTTAATTTAAGAATTCAGCAAAATTCTATCACATTTGCTCAATTTACGTCGCTCCTATTTCAGATAGCGTACTGTGCTGGGCGGCATCTTAAAGCGCGTGGAATGGCGAGTAAAATGCACTATTAAAATTCTATGATAGGGCAATCAGGGACCCGATTACATCATTTTATATTATGGTTAATTTAAGAATTCAGCGAAATTCTATCACATTTGTTCAATTTACGTCGCTACAATTTCAGATAGCGTATTGGGTTAAGCGGCATCTCAAAGCGCATGAAATGGCGAATAAAATGCACTATTAAACTTCTAGGCTAGGGCGAACAGTGACCCGAGCAGATCATTTTACATTATGGTTAATAAAAGAATTCAGCGTAATTCTATCACATTTGCTCAATTTACGTCGCTCCTATTTCAGATAGCGTACTGGGCTAGGCGGCATCTTAAAGCGCGTGGAATGCCGAGTAAAATGCACTATTAAAATTCTATGAGAGGGCAATCAGAGACCCGATTAGAACATTTTATATTAGGGTTAATTTAATAATTCAGCGAAATTCTATCACATTTGTTCAATTTACGTCGCTCCAATTTCAGATAGCGTATTGGGCTAAGCGGCATCTCAAAGCGCATGAAATGGCGAATAAAATGTACTATTAAACTTCTAGGTTAGGGCGAACAGTGACCCGAGCAGATCATTTTACATTATGGTTAATAAAAGAATTCAGCGTAATTCTATCACATTTCTTCAACTTACGTCGCTCCTATTTCAGATAGCGTATTGTGCTAAGCGGCATCTCAAAGCGCATGAAATGGCGAGTTAAATGCACTATTAGACTTCTATGGTAGGGCGAACAGAGACCCGATTGGATCATTTTACATTAAGGTTAATACAAGGATTCACGGAAATTCTATCACATTTGTTCAAGTTACGTCGCTCCTATTTCAGACAGCGTAGTGGGCTAGGCGGCAGCTTAAAGCGCATGGAATGGCGAGTAAAATGCTCTACTAATCTTCTATGATAGGGCAATCAGAGACCCGATTAGATCATTTTATATTTTGATTAATATAAGATTTCAGGGAAATTCTATCACATTTGTTCAATTTACGTCGCTCCTATTTCAGATGGCGTATTGGGCTAAGCGGGATCTCAAAGCGCATGAAATGGCGAGTGAAATGCACCATTAGACTTCTATGGTAGGGCGAACAGAGACCCGATTAGATCATTTTACATTAATGTTAATACAAGGATTCACGGAAATTCTATTACATTTGTTCAATTTACGTCGCTCCTATTTCAGATAGCGTATTCGGCTAAGCGGCATCTCAAAGCGCATGAAATGGCGAATAAAATGCACTATTAAACTTCTAGGCTAGGGCGAACAGAGACCCGATCAGATCATTTTACATTATGGTTAATAAAAGAATTCAGCGAAATTCTATCACATTTGTTCAACTTACGTCGCTCCTATGTCAGATAGCGTATTGGGCTAAGCGGCATCTCAAAGCGCATGAAATGGCGAGTGAAATGCACTACTAGACTTCTATGGTAGGGCGAACAGAGACCCGATTAGATCATTTTACATTAAGGTTAATATAAGAATTCACGGAAATTCTATCACATTTGTTCAATTTACGTTGCTCCGATTTCAGATAGCGTATTGGGCTATGCGGCATCTCAAAGCGCATGAAATGGCGAGTGAAATGCACTATTAGACTTCTATGGTAGGGCGAACAGAGACCCGATTAGATCATTTTACATTAAGGTTAATATAAGAATTCACGGAAATTCTATCACATTTGTTCAATTTACGTCGCTCCTATTTCAGATAGCGTATTGGGCTATGCGGCATCTCAAAGCACATGCAATGGCGAGTAAAATGCACTATTAAACTTCTACGGTAGGGCAAACAGGGACCCGATTAGATCATTTTATATTATGGTTAATTTAAGAATTCAGTGAAATTCTATCACATTTGTTCAATTTACGTCGTTCCTATTTCAGATGGCGTCCTAGGCTAAGCGGCATCTAAAAGCGCACGAAATGGCGAATAAAATGCACTATTAAACTTCTAGGCTAGGGCGAACAGAGACCCGATTAGATCATTTTATATTACGGTTAATATAAGATTTCAGGGAGATTCTATCACATCTGTTCAATTTACGTCGCTCCTATTTCAGATAGCGTATTCGGCTAAGCGGCATCTCAAAGCGCATAAAATGGCGAATAAAATGCACTATTAAACTTCTAGGGTAGGGCAAACAGAGACCTGATTAGATCATTTTATATTATGGTTAATTTAAGACTTCAACAAAATTCTATCACATTTGTTCAACTTACGTCGTTCCTATTTCAGATAGCTTATTGGGCTAAGCGGCATCTGAAGGCGCATGAAGTGACGAGTAAAATGCACTATTAAACTTCTAGGGTAGGGCAAACAGAGACCCGATTAGATCATTTTATATTATGGTTAATTTAAGATGTCAGCAAAATTCTATCCCATTTGTTCAATTTACGTCGCTCCTGTTTCAGATAGCGTGCTGGGCCATGCGGCATCTTAAAGCGCGAGTAATGGCGAGTAAAATGCGCTATTAAACTTCTACGATAGGGCAATCGGAGACCCGATTAGATCATTTTATATTTTGGTTAATATAAGAATTCAACGAAATTCTATCACATTTGTTCAATTTACGTCGCTCCTATTTCAGACAGCGTACTGGGCTAGGCGGCATCTTAAAGCGTGTGGAATGGCGAGTAAAATACACTATTAACCTTCTATGATAGGGCAATCAGAGACCAGACTAGATCATTTTATACTTTGGTTAATATAAGAATTCAGCGAAATTCTATCACATTTGTTCAATTTACGTCGCTCCTATTTCAGATAGCGTATTGGGCTAGGCGGCATCTCAAAGCGCATGAAATGACGAGTGAAATGCACTATTATACTTCTAGGGTAGGGCGAACAGAGACCCGAAGAGATCATTTTACATTAAGGTGAATATAAGAATGCAGCGTAATTCTGTCACATTTGTTCAACTTACGTCGCTCCTATTTCAGATAGCGTATTGGGTTAAGCGTCATCTCAAAGCGCATGAAATGACGAGTGAAATGCACTATTAAACTTCTAGGGTAGGGCGAACAGAGACCCGATTAGATCATTTTACATTAAGGTTAATATAAGTATTCAGCGAGATTCTATCACACTTGTTCAATTTACGTCGCTTCTATTTCAGACAGCGTACTGGGCTAGGCGGCATCTTAAAGCGCGTGGAATGGCGAGTAAAATGCACTATTAACCTTCTATGATAGGGCAATCAGAGACCAGATTAGATCATTTTATACTTTGGTTAATATAAGAATTCAGCGAAATTCTATCACATTTGTTCAACTTACGTCGCCCCTATTTCAGATAGCGTATTGGGCTAGGCGGCATCTTGAAGCGCGTGGAATGGCGAGTTATATGCACTACTAAACTTCTATGATAGGGCAATCAGAGACCCGATTAGATCATTTTATATTTTGGTTAATATAAGAATTCAGCGAAATTCTATCACATTTGTTCAATTTACGTCGCTCCTATTACAGATAACTTATTGTGCTTAGCGGCATCTCAAAGCGCATGAAGTGGCGAGTGAAATGCACTATTAAACTTCTAGGGTAGTGCAAACAGAGACCCGATTAGATCATTTTACATTATGGTTAATGTAAGAATTCAGCGTAATTCTATCACATTTGTTCAACTTACGTCGCTCCTATTTCAGATAGCGTACTGGGCTAGGCGGCATCTTAAAGCGCGTGGAATGGCGAGTAAAATGCACTACTAATCTTCTATGATAGGGCAATCAGAGACCCGATTAGATCATTTTATATTTTGATTAATATAAGATTTCAGGGAAATTCTATCACATTTGTTCAATTTACGTCGCTCCTATTTCAGATAGCGTATTGGGCTATGCGGGATCTCAAAGCGCATGAAATGGCGACTAAAATGCACTATTAAACTTCTAGGCTAGGGCGAACAGAGACCCGATTAGATCATTTTACATTAAGGTTAATATAAGAATTCACGGAAATTCTATCACATTTGTTCAATTTACGTCGCTCCTATTTCAGATAGCGTATTAGGCTATGCGGCATCTCAAAGCGCATGAAATGGAGAATAAAATTCACTATTACACTTCTAGGGTAGGGCAAACAGAGACCCGATTAGATCATTTTATATTACGGTTAATATAAGAATTCAGCGAAATTCTATCACATTTGTTCAATTTACGTCGCTCATATTTCCGATAGCGTATTGGGCTAAGCGGCATCTCAAAGCGCATGAAATGACGAGTAAAATGCACTATTAAACTTCTAGGGTAGGGCAAACAGAGACCCGATTAGATCATTTTATATTTTGGTTAATATAAGAATTCAGCGATATTCTATCACATTTGTTCAATTTACGTCGCTCCTATTTCAGATAACGTATTGGGCTAAGCCGGATCTCAAAGCGCATGAAATGGCGACTAAAATGCACTATTAAACTTCTAGGGTAGGGCAAACAGAGACCCGATTAGATCATTTTATATTATGGTTAATTTAAGAATTCAGCAAAATTCTATCACATTTGTTGAATTTACGTCGCTCCTATTTCAGACAGCGTATTGGGCTAAGCGGCCTCTCAAAGCGCATGAAATGGCGAGTAAAATGCGCTATTAAACTTCGAGGATAAGGCAAACGGAGACCCGATTAGTTCATTTTATATTACGGTTAATATAAGAATTCAGCGTAATTCTATCACATTTGTTCATCTTACGTCGCTCCTATTTCAGATAGCCTACTGGGCTAGGCGGCATCTTAAAGCGCGTGGAAGGGCGAGTAAAATGCACTACTAAACTTCTATGATAGAGCAATCAGAGACCCGATTAGATCATTTTATATTACGGTTAATATAAGAATTCAGCGTAATTCTATCACATTTGTTCATCTTACGTCGCTCCTATTTCAGATAGCCTACTGGGCTAGGCGGCATCTTAAAGCGCGTGGAAGGGCGAGTAAAATGCACTACTAAACTTCTATGATAGAGCAATCAGAGACCCGATTAGATCATTTTATATTTTGTTTAATATAAGATTTCAGGGAAATTCTATCACATTTGTTCAATTTACGTCGCTCCTATTTCAGATTGCGTATTGGGCTAAGCGGCATCTCAAAGCGCATGAAATGGAGAGTAAAATGCAATACTAAACTTCTAGGATAAGGCAAACAGAGACCTGATTAGATCATTTTATATTTTTGTTAATATAAGAATTCAGCGAAATTCTGTCACATTTGTTCAATTTACGTCGCTCATATTTCCGATAGCGTATTGGGCTATGCGGCATCTCAAAGCGCATGAAATGTCGAGTGAAATGCACTATTACACTTCTAGGGTAGGGCAAACAGAGACCCGATTAGACCATTTTATATTATGGTTAATTTAAGAATTCAGCAAAATTCTATCACATTTGTTCAATTTACGTCGCTCCTATTTCAGACAGCGTACTGGGCTAGGCGGCATCTTAAAGCGTGTGGAATGGCGAGTAAAATACACTATTAACCTTTTATGATAGGGCAATCAGAGACCAGACTAGATCATTTTATACTTTGGTTAATATAAGAATTCAGCGAAATTCTATCACATTTGTTCAATTTACGTCGCTCCTATTTCAGATAGCGTATTGGGCTAGGCGGCATCTCAAAGCGCATGAAATGACGAGTGAAATGCACTATTATACTTCTAGGGTAGGGCGAACAGAGACCCGAAGAGATCATTTTACATTAAGGTGAATATAAGAATGAAGCGTAATTCTGTCACATTTGTTCAACTTACGTCGCTCCTATTTCAGATAGCGTATTGGGTTAAGCGTCATCTCAAAGCGCATGAAATGACGAGTGAAATGCACTATTAAACTTCTAGGGTAGGGCGAACAGAGACCCGATTAGATCATTTTACATTAAGGTTAATATAAGTATTCAGCGAGATTCTATCACACTTGTTCAATTTACGTCGCTTCTATTTCAGACAGCGTACTGGGCTAGGCGGCATCTTAAAGCGCGTGGAATGGCGAGTAAAATGCACTATTAACCTTCTATGATAGGGCAATCAGAGACCCGATTAGATCATTTTATATTTTGGTTAATATAAGAATTCAGCGAAATTCTATCACATTTGTTCAATTTACGTCGCTCCTATTACAGATAACTTATTGTGCTTAGCGGCATCTCAAAGCGCATGAAGTAGCGAGTGAAATGCACTATTAAACTTCTAGGGTAGTGCAAACAGAGACCCGATTAGATCATTTTACATTATGGTTAATGTAAGAATTCAGCGTAATTCTATCACATTTGTTGAACTTACGTCGCTAATATTTCAGATAGCGTACTGGGCTAGGCGGCATCTTAAAGCGCGTGGAATGGCGAGTAAAATGCACTACTAATCTTCTATGATAGGGCAATCAGAGACCCGATTAGATCATTTTATATTTTGATTAATATAAGATTTCAGGGAAATTCTATCACATTTGTTCAATTTACGTCGCTCCTATTTCAGATAGCGTATTGGGCTATGCGGGATCTCAAAGCGCATGAAACGGCGACTAAAATGCACTATTAAACTTCTAGGCTAGGGCGAACAGAGACCCGATTAGATCATTTTACATTAAGGTTAATATAAGAATTCACGGAAATTCTATCACATTTGTTCAATTTACGTCGCTCCTATTTCAGATAGCGTATTAGGCTATGCGGCATCTCAAAGCGCATGAAATGGAGAATAAAATTCACTATTACACTTCTAGGGTAGGGCAAACAGAGACCCGATTAGATCATTTTATATTACGGTTAATATAAGAATTCAGCGAAATTCTATCACATTTGTTCAATTTACGTCGCTCATATTTCCGATAGCGTATTGGGCTAAGCGGCATCTCAAAGCGCATGAAATGACGAGTAAAATGCACTACTAAACTTCTAGGGTAGGGCAAACAGAGACCCGATTAGATCATTTTATATTATGGTTAATTTAAGAATTCAGCAAAATTCTATCACATTTGTTGAATTTACGTCGCTCCTATTTCAGATAGCGTATTGGGCTAAGCGGCCTCTCAAAGCGCATGAAATGGCGTGTAAAATGCGCTATTAAACTTCTAGGATAAGGCAAACGGAGACCCGATTAGTTCATTTTATATTACGGTTAATATAAGAATTCAGCGTAATTCTATCACATTTGTTCATCTTACGTCGCTCCTATTTCAGATAGCCTACTGGGCTAGGCGGCATCTTAAAGCGCGTGGAAGGGCGAGTAAAATGCACTACTAAACTTCTATGATAGAGCAATCAGAGACCCGATTAGATCATTTTATATTTTGTTTAATATAAGATTTCAGGGAAATTCTATCACATTTGTTCAATTTACGTCGCTCCTATTTCAGATTGCGTATTGGGCTAAGCGGCATCTCAAAGCGTATGAAATGGAGAGTAAAATGCAATACTAAACTTCTAGGATAAGGCAAACAGAGACCTGATTAGATCATTTTATATTTTTGTTAATATAAGAATTCAGCGAAATTCTGTCACATTTGTTCAATTTACGTCGCTCATATTTCCGATAGCGTATTGGGCTAAGCGGCATCTCAAAGCGCATGAAATGACGAGTAAAATGCACTATTAAACTTCTAGGGTAGGGCAAACAGAGACCCGATTAGATCATTTTATATTTTGGTTAATATAAGAATTCAGCGAAATTCTATCACATTTGTTCAATTTACGTCGCTCCTATTTCAGATAACGTATTGGGCTAAGCCGGATCTCAAAGCGCATGAAATGGCGACTAAAATGCACTATTAAACTTCTAGGGTAGGGCAAACAGAGACCCGATTAGATCATTTTATATTATGGTTAATTTAAGAATTCAGCAAAATTCTATCACATTTGTTCAACTTACGTCGCTCCTATTTCAGATAGCGTACTGGGCTAGGCGGCAACTTAAAGCGCGTGGAATGGCGAGTAAAATGCACTACTAAACTTCTATGATAGGGCAATCAGAGACCCGATTAGATCATTTTATATTTTGTTTAATATAAGGTTTCAGGGAAATAGTATCACATTTGTTCAATTTACGTCGCTCCTATTTCAGATAGCGTACTGGGATAGGCGGCAGCTTAAAGCGCGTGGAATGGCGAGTAAAATGCACTATTAAACTTCTAGGTTTGGGCGAACAGAGACCCGATTAGATCATTTTACATTATGGTTAATAAAAGAATTCAGCGAAATTCTATCACATTTGTTCAATTTACATCGCTCCTATTTCAGATAGCGAATTGGGCTAAGCGGCATCTCAAAGCGCATGAAATGACGAGTAGAATGCACTATTACACTTCTAGGGTAGGGCAAACAGAGACCCGATTAGATCATTTTATATTATAGTGAATTTAAGAATTCAGCGAAATTCTCTCACATTTGTTCAATTTACGTCGCTCCTAATTCAGATAGCGTATTGGGCGAACCGGCATCTCAAAGCGCATGAAATGGCGAGTAAAACGCACTACAAAACTTCTAGGCTAGGGCGAACAGAGACCCAATTAGATCATTTTACATTATGGTTAATAAAAGAATTCAGCGAAATTCAATCACATTTGTTCAACTTACGTCGCTCCTATTTCAGAAAGCGTATTGGGCTAGGCGACATCTCAAAGCGCATGAAATGGCGAGGAAAATGCACTATTAAACTTCTAGGGTAGGGCAAACAGAGACCCGATTGAATCATTTTATATTATGGTTAATTTACGAATTCAGCAAAATTCTATCACATTTGTTCAATTTACGTCGCTCCTATTTCAGATAGCGTATTGGGCTAAGCGGCATCTCAAAGCGCATGAAATGCCAAATAAAATGCACTATTAAACTTCTAGGCTAGGGCGAACAGAGACCCGATTAGATCATTTTACATTATGGTTAATAAAAGAATTCAGCGAAATTCTATCACATTTGTTCAATTTACATCGCTCCTATTTCAGATAGCGTATTGGGATAAGGGGCATCTCAATGCTCATGAAATGGCGAGTAAAATGCACTATTAAACTTCTAGGGTAGGGCAAACAGAGACCCGATTAGATCATCTAATATTATGGTTAATTTAATAATTCAGCAAAATTCTATCACATTTGTTCAATTTACGTCGCTCCTATTTCAGATAGCGTATTGGGGTAAGCGGCATCTCAAAGCGCATGAAATGGCGAATAAAATGCGCTATTAAACTTCTCGGCTAGGGCGAACAGAGACCCGATTAGATCATTTTACAATATGGTTCATAAAAGAATTCAGCGTAATTCTATCACATTTGTTCAACGTACGTCGCTCCTATTTCAGATAGCGTACTGGGCTAGGCGGCATCTTAAAGCGCGTGGAATGGCGGGTAAAATGCACTATTAAACTTCTATGATAGGGCTATCAGAGACCCGATTAGATCATTTTATATTTTGGTTAATATAAGAATTCAGCGAAATTCTATCACATTTGTTCAACTTACGTCGCTCCTATTTCAGATAGCGTATTGGGCTAAGCGGCATCTCAAAGCGCATGAAATGACGAGTGAAATGCACTATTAGACTTCTAGGATAAGGCAAACAGAGACCCGATTAGACCATTTTATATTTTGGTTACCATAAGAATTCAGCGAAATACTATCACATTTGTTCAATTTACGTCGCTCCTATTTCAGATAGCTAATTGGGCAAACCGGCATCTCAAAGCGCATGAAATGGCGAGTAAAATGCACTATTAAACTTCTAGGGTAAGGCAAACAGAGACCCGATTAGATCATTTTATATTATGGTTAATTTAAGAATTCAGCGAAATACTATCACATTTGTTCAATTTACGTCGCTCCTATTTCAGATAGCTAATTGGGCAAAGCGGCATCTAAAAGCGCATGAAATGACGAGTGAAATGCACTATTAATCTTCTAGGGTAGGGCGAACAGAGACCCGATTAGAACACTTTACATTAAGGTTAATGTAAGAATTCAGCGAAAGATTCTCACATTTGTTCAATTTACGCCGCTGATATTTCAGATAGCGTATTGGGCTAAGCGGCATCTCAAAGCGCATGAAATGACGAGTGAAATGCACTATTAAACTTCTAGGATAAGGCAAACAGAGACCCGATTAGATCATTTTATGTTGTGGTTAATTTAAGAATTCAGCGAAATTCTATCACATTTGTTCAATTTACGTCGCTCCAATTTCAGATAGCGTACTGGGCTAGGCGGCATCTTAAAGCGTGTGGAAAGGCGAGCTAAATGCACTATTAAACTTCTATTATAGGGCAATCAGAGACCCGACTAGATCATTTTATATTTTGGTTATTATAAGAATTCAGCGAAATTCTATCACATTTGTTCAATTTACGTCGCTCCTATTTCAGATAGCTTATTGGGCTAAGCGGCATCTCAAAGCGCATGAAATGACGAGTGAAAAGCACTATTAATCTTCTAGGGTACGGCAAACAGAGACCCGATTAGATCATTTTATATTATGGTTAATTTAAGAATTCAGCCAAATTCTAACACATTTGTTCAACTTACGTCGCTCCTATTTCAGATAGCGTATTGTTCTAAGCGGCATCTCAAAGCGCATGAAATGGCGAATAAAATGCACTATTAAACTTCTAGGCTAGGGCGAACAGAGACCTGATTAGATCATTTTATATTATGGTTAATTTAAGAATTCAACAAAATTCTATCACATTTGTTCAACTTACGTCGCTCCTATTTCAGATAGCTTATTGGGCTAAGCGGCACCTTAAAGCGCGTGGAATGACGAGTAAAATGCACTACTAAACTTCTATGATAGGGCAATCAGAGACCCGATTAGATCATTTTATATTTTGTTTAATATAAGATTTCACGGAAATTCTATCACATTTGTTCAATTTACGTCGCTCGTATTACAGATAGCGTATTGGGCTATGCGGCATCTCAAAGCGCATGAAATGGCGAGTAAAATGCACTATTAAACTTCTAGGGTAGGGAAAACAGAGACCCGATGAGATCATTTTATATTATGGTTAATTTAAGAATTCAGCGAAATTCTATCACATTTGTTGAATTTACGTCGCTCCTATTTCAGATAGCGTATTGGGCTAAGCGGCCTCTCAAAGCGCATGAAATGGCGAGTGAAATGCACCATTAGACTTCTATGGTAGGGCGAACAGAGACCCGATTAGATCATTTTACATTAATGTTAATACAAGGATTCACGGAAATTCTATTACATTTGTTCAACTTACGTCGCTCCTATGTCAGATAGCGTATTGGGCTAAGCGGCATCTCAAAGCGCATGAAATGGCGAGTGAAATGCACTAATAGACTTCTATGGTAGGGCGAACAGAGACCCGATTAGATCATTTTACATTAAGGTTAATATAAGAATTCACGGAAATTCTATCACATTTGTTCAATTTACGCTGCTCCTATTTCAGATAGCGTATTGGGCTATGCGGCATCTCAAAGCGCATGAAATGGCGAGTGAAATGCACTATTAGACATCTATGGTAGGGCGAACAGAGACCCGATTAGATCATTTTATATTATGGTTAATTTAAGAATTCAGTGAAATTTTATCACATTTGTTCAATTTACGTCGTTCCTATTTCAGATAGCGTCCTAGGCTAAGCGGCATCTAAAAGCGCATGAAATGGCGAATAAAATGCACTATTAAACTTCTAGGCTAGGGCGAACAGAGACCTGATTAGATCATTTTATATTATGGTTAATTTAAGAATTCAACAAAATTCTATCACATTTGTTCATCTTACGTCGCTCCTATTTCAGATAGCCTACTGGGCTAGGCGGCATCTTAAAGCGCGTGGAAGGGCGAGTAAAATGCACTACTAAACTTCTATGATAGAGCAATCAGAGACCCGATTAGATCATTTTATATTACGGTTAATATAAGAATTCAGCGTAATTCTATCACATTTGTTCATCTTACGTCGCTCCTATTTCAGATAGCCTACTGGGCTAGGCGGCATCTTAAAGCCCGTGGAAGGGCGAGTAAAATGCACTACTAAACTTCTATGATAGAGCAATCAGAGACCCGATTAGATCATTTTATATTTTGTTTAATATAAGATTTCAGGGAAATTCTATCACATTTGTTCAATTTACGTCGCTCCTATTTCAGATTGCGTATTGGGCTAAGCGGCATCTCAAAGCGCATCAAATGGCGAGTAAAATGCAATACTAAACTTCTAGGATAAGGCAAACAGAGATCCGATTAGATCATTTTATATTTTTGTTAATATAAGAATTCAGAGAAATTCTATCACATTTGTTCAATTTACGTCGCTCATATTTCCGATAGCGTATTGGGCTAAGCGGCATCTCAAAGCGCATGAAATGACGAGTAAAATGCACTATTAAACTTCTAGGGCAGGGCAAACAGAGACCCGATTAGATCATTTTATATTTTGGTTAATATAAGAATTCAGCGAAATTCTATCACATTTGTTCAATTTACGTCGCTCCTATTTCAGATAACGTATTGGGCTAAGCCGGATCTCAAAGCGCATGAAATGACGACTAAAATGCACTATTAAACTTCTAGGGTAGGGCAAACAGAGACCCGATTAGATCATTTTATATTATGGTTAATTTAAGAATTCAGCAAAATTCTATCACATTTGTTCAACTTACGTCGCTCCTATTTCAGATAGCGTACTGGGCTAGGCGGCAACTTAAAGCGCGTGGAATGGCGAGTAAAATGCACTACTAAACTTCTATGATAGGGCAATCAGAGACCCGATTAGATCATTTTATATTTTGTTTAATATAAGGTTTCAGGGAAATAGTATCACATTTGTTCAATTTACGTCGCTCCTATTTCAGATAGCGTACTGGGATAGGCGGCAGCTTAAAGCGCGTGGAATGGCGAGTAAAATGCACTATTAAACTTCTAGGTTTGGGCGAACAGAGACCCGATTAGATCATTTTACATTATGGTTAATAAAAGAATTCAGAGAAATTCTATCACATTTGTTCAATTTACATCGCTCCTATTTCAGATAGCGAATTGGGCTAAGCGGCATCTGAAAGCGCATGAAATGACGAGTAAAATGCACTATTAAACTTCTAGGGTAGGGCAAACAGAGACCCGATTAGATCATTTTATATTATAGTGAATTTAAGAATTCAGCGAAATCCTCTCACATTTGTTCAATTTACGTCGCTCCTAATTCAGATAGCGTATTGGGCGAACCGGCATCTCAAAGCGCATGAAATGGCGAGTAAAACGCACTACGAAACTTCTAGGCTAGGGCGAACAGAGACCCAATTAGATCATTTTACATTATGGTTAATAAAAGAATTCAGCGAAATTCAATCACATTTGTTCAACTTACGTCGCTCCTATTTCAGAAAGCGTATTGGGCTAGGCGACATCTCAAAGCGCATGAAATGGCGAGGAAAATGCACTATTAAACTTCTAGGGTAGGGCAAACAGAGACCCGATTGAATCATTTTATATTATGGTTAATTTACGAATTCAGCAAAATTCTATCACATTTGTTCAATTTACGTCGCTCCTATTTCAGATAGCGTATTGGGCTAAGCGGCATCTCAAAGCGCATGAAATGCCAAATAAAATGCACTATTAAACTTCTAGGCTAGGGCGAACAGAGACCCGATTAGATCATTTTACATTATGGTTAATAAAAGAATTCAGCGAAATTCTATCACATTTGTTCAATTTACATCGCTCCTATTTCAGATAGCGTATTGGGATAAGGGGCATCTCAATGCTCATGAAATGACGAGTAAAATGCACTATTAAACTTCTAGGGTAGGGCAAACAGAGACCCGATTAGATCATCTAATATTATGGTTAATTTAATAATTCAGCAAAATTCTATCACATTTGTTCAATTTACGTCGCTCCTATTTCAGATAGCGTATTGGGGTAAGCGGCATCTCAAAGCGCATGAAATGGCGAATAAAATGCGCTATTAAACTTCTCGGCTAGGGCGAACAGAGACCCGATTAGATCATTTTACAATATGGTTCATAAAAGAATTCAGCGTAATTCTATCACATTTGTTCAACTTACGTCGCTCCTATTTCAGATAGCGTATTGGGCTAAGCGGCATCTCAAAGCGCATGAAATGACGAGTGAAATGCACTATTAAACTTCTAGGATAAGGCAAACAGAGACCCGATTAGATCATTTTATATTTTGGTTACTATAAGAATTCAGCGAAATACTATCACATTTGTTCAATTTACGTCGCTCCTATTTCAGATAGCTAATTGGGCAAAGCGGCATCTCAAAGCGCATGAAATGGCGAGTAAAACGCACTATTAAACTTCTAGGGTAAGGCAAACAGAGACCCGATTAGATCATTTTATATTATGGTTAATTTATGAATTCAGCGAAATACTATCACATTTGTTCAATTTACGTCGCTCCTATTTCAGATAGCTAATTGGGCAAAGCGGCATCTCAAAGCGCATGAAATGACGAGTGAAATGCACTATTAATCTTCTAGGGTAGGGCGAACAGAGACCCGATTAGAACACTTTACATTAAGGTTAATGTAAGAATTCAGCGAAAGATTCTCACATTTGTTCAATTTACGTCGCTGATATTTCAGATAGCGTATTGGGCTAAGCGGCATCTCAATGCGCATGAAATGGCGAGTAAAATGCACTATTAAACTTCTAGAATAAGGCAAACAGAGACCCGATTCGATCATTTTATATTACGTTTAATATAAGAATTCAGCGTAATTCTATCACATTTGTTCAATTTACGTCGCTCCAATTTCAGATAGCGTACTGGGCTAGGCGGCATCTTAAAGCGTGTGGAAAGGCGAGCTAAATGCACTATTAAACTTCTATGATAGGGCAATCAGAGACCCGACTAGATCATTTTATATTTTGGTTAATATAAGAATTCAGCGAAATTCTATCACATTTGTTCAATTTACGTCGCTCCTATTTCAGATAGCTTATTGGGCTAAGCGGCATCTCAAAGCGCATGAAATGACGAGTGAAATGCACTATCAATCTTCAAGGGTAGGGCGAACAGAGACCCGATTAGAACATTTTACATTAAGGTTAATATAAGAATTCAGCGAAATTCTCTCACATTTGTTCAATTTACTTCGCTCCTATTTCAGATAGCTTATTGGGCAAAGCGGCATCTCAAAGCGCAAGAAATGGCGAGTAAAATGCACTATTAAACTTCTAGGGTAGGGCAAACAGAGACCCGATTAGATCATTTTATGTTATGGTTAACTTAAGAATTCAGCGAAATTCTATCACATTTGTTCAATTTACGTCGCTCCAATTTCAGGTAGCGTACTGGGCTATGCGGCATCTTAAAGCGCATGAAATGACGAGTGAAATGCACTATTAAACTTCTAGGGTAGGGCAAACAGAGACCCGATTAGATAATTTTATATTATGGTTGATTTTAGAATTCAGAAAAATTCTATCACATTTGTTCAATTTACGTCGCTCCTATTTCAGATAGCTTATTGGGCTAAGCGGCATCTCAAAGCGCATGAAATGCCGAGTGAAATGCACTAGTAATCTTCTGGGGTAGGGCGAACAGAGATCCGATTAGATCATTTTATATTACGGTTAATATAAGAATTCAGCGTAATTCTATCACATTTGATGAACATACGTCGCTTCTATTTCAGATAGCGTACTGGGCTAGGCGGCATCTTAAAGCGCGTGGAAGGGCGAGTAAAATGCACTTCTAAACTTCTATGATAGGGCAATCAGAGACCCGATTAGGTCATTTAATATTATGGTTAATTTAAGAATTCAGCGAAATTCTATCACATTTGTTGAATTTACGTCGCTCCTATTTCAGATAGCGTATTGGGCTAAGCGGCCTCTCAAAGCGCATGAAATGGCGAGTAAAATGCGCTATTAAACTTCTAGGATAAGGCAAACGGAGACCCGATTAGTTCATTTTATATTACGGTTAATATAAGAATTCAGCGTAATTCTATCACATTTGTTCATCTTACGTCGCTCCTATTTCAGATAGCCTACTGGGCTAGCCGGCATCTTAAAGCGCGTGGAAGGGCGAGTAAAATGCACTACTAAACTTCTATGATAGAGCAATCAGAGACCCGATTAGATCATTTTATATTTTGTTTAATATAAGATTTCAGGGAAATTCTATCACATTTGTTCAATTTACGTCGCTCCTATTTCAGGTTGCGTATTGGGCTAAGCGGCATCTCAAAGCGCATCAAATGGCGAGTAAAATGCAATACTAAACTTCTAGGATAAGGCAAACAGAGACCCGATTAGATCATTTTATATTTTTGTTAATATAAGAATTCAGCGAAATTCTATCACATTTGTTCAATTTACGTCGCTCATATTTCCGATAGCGTATTGGGCTAAGCGGCATCTCAAAGCGCGTGGAATGGCGAGTAAAATGCACTATTAAACTTCTAGGTTTGGGCGAACAGAGACCCGATTAGATCATTTTACATTATGGTTAATAAAAGAATTCAGCGTAATTCTATCACATTTGTTCAATTTACATCGCTCCTATTTCAGATAGCGAATTGGGCTAAGCGGCATCTCAAAGCGCATGAAATGACGAGTAAAATGCACTATTAAACTTCTAGGGTAGGGCAAACAGAGACCCGATTAGATCATTTTATATTTTGGTTAATATAAGAATTCAGCGAAATTCTATCACATTTGTTCAATTTACGTCGCTCCTATTTCAGATAGCTTATTGGGCTAAGCGGCATCTCAAAGCGCATGAAATGACGAGTGAAATGCACTAGTAATCTTCTAGGGTAGGGCGAACAGAGATCCGATTAGATCATTTTATATTACGGTTAATATAAGAATTCAGCGTAATTCTATCACATTTGTTCAACATACGTCGCTCCAATTTCAGATAGCGTACTGGGCTAGGCGGCATCTCAAAGCGCATGAAATGGCGAGTAAAATGCACTATTAAACTTCTAGGGTAAGGCAAACAGAGACCCGATTAGATCATTTTATATTATGGTTAATTTAAGAATTCAGTCAAATTCTATCACATTTGTTCAATTTACGTCGCTCCTATTTCAGATAGCGTATTGGGCTAAGCGGCGTCTCAAATCGCATGAAATGGCGAGTAAAATGCACTATTAAAGTTCTAGGGTAAGGCAAACAGAGACCCGATTAGATCATTTTATATAATGGTTAATTTAAGAATTCAGCCAAATTCTATCACATTTGTTCAATTTACGTCGCTACTATTTCAGATAGCGTCTAGGGCTAAGCGCCATCTCAAAGCGCATGAAATGACGAGTGAAATGCTCTATTAAACTTCTAGGGTACAGCGAACAAAGATCCGATTAGATCATTTTACATTAAGGTTAATATAAGAATTCAGCGAAACTCTATCATATTTATTCAATTTACGTCGCTCCTATTTCAGATAGCGTATTGGGCTAAGCGGCATCTCAATGCGCATGAAATGGCGAGTAAAATGCACTATTAAACTTCTAGGATAATGCAAACAGAGACCCGATTAGATCATTTTATATTACGGTTAATATAAGAATTCAGCGTAATTCTATCACATTTGTTCAACTTACGTCGCTCCTATTTCAGATAGCTTATTGGGCTAAGAGGCATCTCAAAGCGCATGAAATGACGAGTGAAATGAACTATTAAACTTCTAGGATAAGGCAAACAGAGACCCGATTAGATCATTTTATATTATGGTTAATTTAAGAATTCAGCCAAATTCTATCACATTTGTTCAATTTACGTCGCTCCTATTTCAGATAGCGTACTGGGCTAGGCGGAATCTTAAAGCGCGTGGATTGGCGAGTAAAATGCACTATTAAACTTCTAGGGTAGGGCAAACAGGGACCCCATTAGATCATTTTATATTATGGTTAATTTAAGAATTCAGCCAAATTCTATCACATTTGTTCAATTTACGTCGCTCCAATTTCAGATAGCTTATTGGGCTAAGAGGCATCTCAAAGCGCATGAAATGACGAGTGAAATGAACTATTAAACTTCTAGGATAAGGCAAACAGAGACTCGATTAGATCATTTTATATTACGGTTAATATAAGAATTCAGCGTAATTCTATCACATTTGTTCAACTTACGTCGCTCCTATTTCAGATAGCGTATTGGGCTAAGCGGCATCTCAAATCGCATGAAATGGCGAGTGAAATGCACTATTAAAGTTCTAGGGTAAGGCAAACAGAGACCCGATTAGATCATTTTATATTATGGTTAATTTAAGAATTCAGCCAAATTCTATCACATTTGTTCAATTTACGTCGCTACTATTTCAGATAGCGTATAGGGCTAAGCGCCATCTCAAAGCGCATGAAATGGCGAGTAAAATGCACTATTAAACTTCTAGGGTATGGCAAACAGAGACCCGATTAGATCATTTCATATTATGGTTTATTTAAGAATTCAGCGAAACTCTATCATATTTGTTCAATTTACGTCGCTCCTATTTCAGATAGCGTATTGGGCTAAGCGGCATCTCAATGCGCATGAAACGGCGAGTAAAATGCACTATTAAACTTCTAGGGTAGGGCAAACAGAGACCCCATTAGATCATTTTATATTATGGTTAATTTAAGAATTCAGCCAAATTCTATCACATTTGTTCAATTTACGTCGCTCCAATTTCAGATAGCTTATTGGGCTAAGAGGCATCTCAAAGCGCATGAAATGACGAGTGAAATGAACTATTAAACTTCTAGGATAAGGCAAAGAGAGACCCGATTAGATCATTTTATATTACGGTTAATATAAGAATGCAGCGTAATTCTATCACATTTGTTCAATTTACGTCGCTGATATTTCAGATAGCGTATTGGGCTAAGCGGCATCTCAAAGCGCAAAAAATGGCGAGTAAAATGCCCTATTAAACTTCTAGGGTAGGGCAAACAGAGACCGGATAAAATCATTATATATTATGGTTAATTTAAGAATTCAGCGAAACTCTATCATATTTGTTCAATTTACGTCGCTCCTATTTCAGATAGCGTATTGGGCTAAGCGGCATCTCAATGCGCATGATATGGCGAGTAAAATGCACTATTAAACTTCTAGGATAAGGCAAACAGAGACCCGATTAGATCATTTTATATTACGGTTAATATAAGAATTCAGCGTAATTCTATCACATTTGTTCAACTTACGTCGCTCCTATTTCAGATAGCGTACTGGGCTAGGCGGCATCTCAAAGCGCATGAAATGGCGAGTAAAATGCACTATTAAACTTCAAGGGTAGGGCAAATAGAGAACCGATTAGATCATTTTATGTTATGGTTAATTTGAGAATTCAGCGAAATTCTATCACATTTGTTCAACTTACGTCGCTCCTATTTCAGATAGCGTATTGGGCTAAGCGGCATCTCAAAGCGCATGAAATGACGAGTGAAATGCACTATTAATCTTCAAGGGTAGGGCGAACAGAGACCCGATTAGAACATTTTACATTAAGGTTAATATAAGAATTCAGCGAAATTCTATCACAATTGTTCTATTTACGTCGCTCCTATTTCAGATAGCGTATTGGGCTAAGCGGCATCTCAAAGCGCATGAAATGGCGAGTGGAATGCACTATTAAACTTCTAGGGTAGGGCGAACAGAGACCCGATTAGATCATTTTACATTGTGGTTAATTTAAGCATTCAGCAAAATTCTATCACATTTGTCCAATTTACGTCGCTCCTATTTCAGATAGCGTATTGGGCTAAGCGGCATCTCAAAGCGCATAAAATGGCGAGTAAAATGCACTATCAAACTTCTAGGATAAGGCAAACAGAGACCGGATTAGATCATTTTATATTACGGTTAATATAAGAATTCAGCGTAATTCTATCACATTTGTTCAACTTACGTCGCTCCTATTTCAGGTAGCGTACTGGGCTAGGCGGCATCTTAAAGTGCGTCGAATGGCGAGTAAAATGCATTATTAAACTTCTAGGATAAGGCAAACAGAGACCCGAGTAGATCATTTTATATTACGGTTAATATAAGAATTCGGCGTAATTCTATCACATTTGTTCAATTTACGTCGCTGCTATTCCAGATAGCTTATTGTGCTTAGCGGCATCTCAAAGCGCATGAAATGACGAGTGAAATGCAGTATTAAACTTCTAGGATAAGGCAAACAGAGACCCGATTAGATCATTTTATATTTTGGTTAATATAAGAATTCAGCGAAATTCTATCACATTTGTTCAACTTATATCGCTCCAATTTCAGATAGCGTATGAGGCTAAGCGGCATCTCAGAGCGCATGAAATGACGAGTAAAATGCACTATTAAACTTCTAGGGTAGGGCAAACAGAGACCCGATTTGATCATTTTATATTATGGTTAATTTAAGAATTCAGCCAAATTCTATGACATTTGTTCAATTTACGTCGCTCCTATTTCAGATAGCGTACTGGGCTAGGCGGAATCTTAAAGCGCGTGGATTGGCGAGTAAAATGCACTATTAAACTTCTATGATAGGGCAATCAGAGACCCGATTAGATCATTTTATATTTTGGTTATTATAAGAATTCTGCGAAATTCTATCACAATAGTTCTATTTACGTCGCTCCTATTTCAGATAGCCTATTTGGCTAAGCGGCATCTCAAAGCGCATGAAATGGTGAGTGAAATGCACTATTACACTTCTAGGGTAGGGCGAACAGAGACCCGATTAGATCATTTTACATTAAGGTTAATATAAGTATTCAGGGAAATTCTATCACATTTGTTCAATTTACGCCGCTCCTATTTCAGATAGCGTATTGGGCTAAGCGGCATCTCAAAGCGCATGAAATGGCGAGTAAAATGCGCTGTTAAACTTCTAGGGTAGGGCAGACGGAGACCCGATTAGATCATTTTATATTATGCTTAATTTAAGAATTCAGCCAAATTCTATCACATTTGTTCAATTTACGTCGCTCCTATTTCAGATAGCGTACTGGGCTAGGCGGAATCGTGAAGCGCGTGGATTGGCGAGTAAAATGCACTATTAAACTTCATTGATAGGGCAATCAGAGACCCGATTAGATCATTTTATATTTTGGTTAATATAAGAATTCAGCGAAATTCTATCACAATTGTTCTATTTACGTCGCTGATATTTCAGATAGCGTATTGGGCTAAGCGGCATCTCAAAGCGCATGAAATGGCGAGCAAAGTGCACCATTAAACTTCTAGGGTAGGGCAAACAGAGACCCGATTCGATAATTTTATATTACGGTTAATATAATAATTGAGCGTAATTCTATCACATTTGTTCAACTTACGTCGCTCCTATTTCAGATAGCGTATTGGGCTAGGCGGAATCTTAAAGCGCGTGGATTGGCGAGTAAAATGCACTATTAAACTTCTACGATAGGGCAGTCAGAGACCCGATCAGATCATTTTATATTTTGGTTAATATAAGAATTCTGCGAAATTCTATCACAATTGTTCAACTTACGTCGCTCCTATTTCAGATAGCGTATTGGGCTAAGCGGCATCTCAAAGCGCATGAAATGACGAGTGAAATGCACTATTAATCTTCAAGGGTAGGGCGAACAGAGACCCGATTAGATCATTTTATATTACGGTTAATATAAGAATTCAGCGTAATTCTATCACATTTGTTCAATTTACGTCGCTCCTATTTCAGATAGCTTATTCGGCAAAGCGGCATCTCAAAGAGCAAGAAATGGCGAGTAAAATGCACTATGAAACTTCTAGGGTAGGGCAAACAGAGACCCGATTAGATCATTTTATGTTATGGTTAATTTAAGAATTCAGCGAAATTCTATCACATTTGTTCAATTTACGTTGCTCCAATTTCAGATAGCGTACTGGGCTAGGCGGCATCTTAAAGCGTGTGTAAAGGCGAGCTAAATGCACTATTAAACTTCTATGATAGGGCAATCAGAGACCCGTCTAGATCATTTTATATTTTGGTTAATATAAGAATTCAGCGAAATTCTATCACATTTGTTCAATTTACGTCGCTCCTATTTCAGATAGCTTATTGGGCTAAGCGGCATCTCAAAGCGCATGAAATGACGAGTGAAATGCACTATTAAACTTCTAGGGTAGGGCGAACAGAGACCGGATTAGATCATTTTACATTAAGGTTAATATAAGTATTCAGGGAAATTCTATCACATTTGTTCAATTTACGTCGCTCCTATTTCAGATAGCGTATTGGGCTAAGCGGCATCTCAATGCGCATGAAATGGTGAGTGAAATGCACTATTACACTTCTAGGGTAGGGCAAACAGAGACCCGATTAGATAATTTTATATTACGGTTAATATAAGAATTCAGCGTAAGTCTATCACATTTGTTCAATTTACGTCGCTCCTATTTCAGATAGCTTATTGGGCTAAGCGGTATCTCAAAGCGCATGAAATGACGAGTGAAATGCACTATTTAACTTCTAGCGTAGGGCAAACAGAGACCCGATTAGATCATTTTATATTATGGTTAATTTAAGAATTCAGCCAAATTCTATCACATTTGTTCAATTTACGTCGCTCCTATTTCAGATAGCGTACTGGGCTAGGCGGAAACTTAAAGCGCGTGGATTGGCGAGTAAAATGCACTATTAAACTTCTACGATAGGGCAATCAGAGACCCGTCTAGATCATTTTATATTTTGGTTAATATAAGAATTCAGCGAAATTCTATCACATTTGTTCAATTTACGTCGCTCCTATTTCAGATAGCTTATTGGGCTCAGCGGCATCTCAAAGCGCATGAAATGACGAGTGAAATGCACTATTAAACTTCTAGGGTACGGCGAACAAAGATCCGATTAGATCATTTTACATTAAGGTTAATATAAGAATTCAGCGAAACTCTATCATATTTATTCAATTTTCGTCGCTCCTATTTCAGATAGCGTATTGGGCTAAGCGGCATCTCAATGCGCATGAAATGGCGAGTAAAATGCACTATTAAACTTCTAGGATAATGCAAACAGAGACCCGATTAGATCATTTTATATTACGGTTAATAGAAGAGTTCAGCGTAATTCTATCACATTTGTTCAACTTACGTCGCTCCTATTTCAGATAGCGTACTGGGCTAAGCGGCATCTCAAAGCGCATGAAATGGCGAGTAAAATGCACTATTAAACTTCTAGGGTAGGGCAAACAGAGACCCGATTAGATCATTTTATATTATGGTTAATTTAAGAATTCAGCCAAATTCTATCACATTTGTTCAATTTACGTCGCTCCTATTTCAGATAGCGTACTGGGCTAGGCGGAATCTCAAAGCGCGTGGATTGGCGAGTAAAATGCACTATTAAACTTCTATGATAGGGCCATCAGAGACCCGATTAGATCATTTTATATTTTGGTTAATATAAGAATTCAGGGAAATTCTATCACATTTGTTCAATTTACGTCGCTCCTATTTCAGATAGCGTATTGGGCTAAGCGGCGTCTCAAATCGCATGAAATGGCGAGTAAAATGCACTATTAAAGTTCTAGGGTAAGGCAAACAGAGACCCGATTAGATCATTTTATATAATGGTTAATTTAAGAATTCAGCCAAATTCTATCACATTTGTTCAATTTACGTCGCTACTATTTCAGATAGCGTCTAGGGCTAAGCGCCATCTCAAAGCGCATGAAATGACGAGTGAAATGCTCTATTAAACTTCTAGGGTACAGCGAACAAAGATCCGATTAGATCATTTTACATTAAGGTTAATATAAGAATTCAGCGAAACTCTATCATATTTATTCAATTTACGTCGCTCCTATTTCAGATAGCGTATTGGGCTAAGCGGCATCTCAATGCGCATGAAATGGCGAGTAAAATGCACTATTAAACTTCTAGGATAATGCAAACAGAGACCCGATTAGATCATTTTATATTACGGTTAATATAAGAATTCAGCGTAATTCTATCACATTTGTTCAACTTACGTCGCTCCTATTTCAGATAGCTTATTGGGCTAAGAGGCATCTCAAAGCGCATGAAATGACGAGTGAAATGAACTATTAAACTTCTAGGATAAGGCAAACAGAGACCCGATTAGATCATTTTATATTATGGTTAATTTAAGAATTCAGCCAAATTCTATCACATTTGTTCAATTTACGTCGCTCCTATTTCAGATAGCGTACTGGGCTAGGCGGAATCTTAAAGCGCGTGGATTGGCGAGTAAAATGCACTATTAAACTTCTAGGGTAGGGCAAACAGGGACCCCATTAGATCATTTTATATTATGGTCAATTTAAGAATTCAGCCAAATTCTATCACATTTGTTCAATTTACGTCGCTCCAATTTCAGATAGCTTATTGGGCTAAGAGGCATCTCAAAGCGCATGAAATGACGAGTGAAATGAACTATTAAACTTCTAGGATAAGGCAAACAGAGACTCGATTAGATCATTTTATATTACGGTTAATATAAGAATTCAGCGTAATTCTATCACATTTGTTCAACTTACGTCGCTCCTATTTCAGATAGCGTATTGGGCTAAGCGGCATCTCAAATCGCATGAAATGGCGAGTGAAATGCACTATTAAAGTTCTAGGGTAAGGCAAACAGAGACCCGATTAGATCATTTTATATTATGGTTAATTTAAGAATTCAGCCAAATTCTATCACATTTGTTCAATTTACGTCGCTACTATTTCAGATAGCGTATAGGGCTAAGCGCCATCTCAAAGCGCATGAAATGGCGAGTAAAATGCACTATTAAACTTCTAGGGTATGGCAAACAGAGACCCGATTAGATCATTTCATATTATGGTTTATTTAAGAATTCAGCGAAACTCTATCATATTTGTTCAATTTACGTCGCTCCTATTTCAGATAGCGTATTGGGCTAAGCGGCATCTCAATGCGCATGAAACGGCGAGTAAAATGCACTATTAAACTTCTAGGGTAGGGCAAACAGAGACCCCATTAGATCATTTTATATTATGGTTAATTTAAGAATTCAGCCAAATTCTATCACATTTGTTCAATTTACGTCGCTCCAATTTCAGATAGCTTATTGGGCTAAGAGGCATCTCAAAGCGCATGAAATGACGAGTGAAATGAACTATTAAACTTCTAGGATAAGGCAAAGAGAGACCCGATTAGATCATTTTATATTACGGTTAATATAAGAATGCAGCGTAATTCTATCACATTTGTTCAATTTACGTCGCTGATATTTCAGATAGCGTATTGGGCTAAGCGGCATCTCAAAGCGCAAAAAATGGCGAGTAAAATGCCCTATTAAACTTCTAGGGTAGGGCAAACAGAGACCGGATAAAATCATTATATATTATGGTTAATTTAAGAATTCAGCGAAATTCTATCACATTTGTTCAATTTACGTCGCTCCTATTTCAGATAGCGTATTGGGCTAAGCGGCATCTCAATGCGCATGATATGGCGAGTAAAATGCACTATTAAACTTCTAGGATAAGGCAAACAGAGACCCGATTAGATCATTTTATATTACGGTTAATATAAGAATTCAGCGTAATTCTATCACATTTGTTCAACTTACGTCGCTCCTATTTCAGATAGCGTACTGGGCTAGGCGGCATCTCAAAGCGCATGAAATGGCGAGTAAAATGCACTATTAAACTTCAAGGGTAGGGCAAATAGAGACCCGATTAGATCATTTTATGTTATGGTTAATTTGAGAATTCAGCGAAATTCTATCACATTTGTTCAACTTACGTCGCTCCTATTTCAGATAGCGTATTGGGCTAAGCGGCATCTCAAAGCGCATGAAATGACGAGTGAAATGCACTATTAATCTTCAAGGGTAGGGCGAACAGAGACCCGATTAGAACATTTTACATTAAGGTTAATATAAGAATTCAGCGAAATTCTATCACAATTGTTCTATTTACGTCGCTCCTATTTCAGATAGCGTATTGGGCTAAGCGGCATCTCAAAGCGCATGAAATGGCGAGTGGAATGCACTATTAAACTTCTAGGGTAGGGCGAACAGAGACCCGATTAGATCATTTTACATTGTGGTTAATTTAAGCATTCAGCAAAATTCTATCACATTTGTCCAATTTACGTCGCTCCTATTTCAGATAGCGTATTGGGCTAAGCGGCATCTCAAAGCGCATAAAATGGCGAGTAAAATGCACTATCAAACTTCTAGGATAAGGCAAACAGAGACCGGATTAGATCATTTTATATTACGGTTAATATAAGAATTCAGCGTAATTCTATCACATTTGTTCAACTTACGTCGCTCCTATTTCAGGTAGCGTACTGGGCTAGGCGGCATCTTAAAGTGCGTCGAATGGCGAGTAAAATGCATTATTAAACTTCTAGGATAAGGCAAACAGAGACCCGAGTAGATCATTTTATATTACGGTTAATATAAGAATTCGGCGTAATTCTATCACATTTGTTCAATTTACGTCGCTGCTATTCCAGATAGCTTATTGTGCTTAGCGGCATCTCAAAGCGCATGAAATGACGAGTGAAATGCAGTATTAAACTTCTAGGATAAGGCAAACAGAGACCCGATTAGATCATTTTATATTTTGGTTAATATAAGAATTCAGCGAAATTCTATCACATTTGTTCAACTTATATCGCTCCAATTTCAGATAGCGTATGAGGCTAAGCGGCATCTCAAAGCGCATGAAATGACGAGTACAATGCACTATTAAAGTTCTAGGGTAGGGCAAACAGAGACCCGATTAGATCATTTTATATTATGGTTAATTTAAGAATTGAGCGAAATTCTATCACATTCGTGCAATTTACGTCGCTCCTATTTCAGATAGCGTATTGGGCAAAGCGGCATCTCAAAGCGCATGAAATGACGAGTAAAATGCACTATTAAACTTCTCGGGTAGGGCAAGCAGAGACCCGATTAGATCATTTTATATTATGGTCAATTTAAGAATTCAGCATAATTCTATCACATTCGTTCAATTTAGGTCGCTCCTATTTCAGATAGCGTATTGGGCTAAGCGGCATTTCAAAGCGCATGAAATGGCGAGTGAAATGCACTATAAGACTTCTATGGTAGGGCGAACAGAGACCAGATTAGATCATTTTACATTCTGGTTAATAAAATAATTCAGCAAAATTCTATCACATTTGTTCAACTTTCGTCACTCCTATTTCAGATAGCGTATTGAGCTAAGCGGCATCTCGAATCGCATTAAATGGCGAGTATAATGCACTATTAAACTACTAGGATAAGGCAAACAGATACCCGGTTAGATCATTTTATGTTACGGTTAATATAAGAATGCAGCGTAATTCTATCACATTTGTTCAAGTTACGTCGCTCCTATTTCAGATAGCGTACTGGGCTAGGCGGCATCCTAAAGCGCGTGGAGTGGCGAGTAAAATGCACTATTAAACTTGTATGATAGGGCAATCAGAGACGCGATTAGATCATTTTATATTTTGTTTAATACAAGATTTCAGGGAAATTCTATCACATTTGTTCAATTTACGTCGCTCCTATTTCAGATAGCGTACTGTGCTAGGCGGCATCTTAAAGCGGGCGGAATGGCGAGTAAAATGCACTATTAAAATTCTATGATAGGGCAATCAGAGACCCGATTAGATCATTTTATATTTTGGTTAATATAAGAATTCAGCGAAATTCTATCACATTTGTTCAATTTACGTCGCTCCTATTTCAGATAGCATACTGGGCTAGGCGGCATCTTAAAGCGCGTGGAATGGCGAGGAAAATGCACTATTAAACTTCTAGGGTAGGGCAAACAGAGACCCGATTAGATCATTTTATATTTTGGTTAATATAAGAATTCAGCGAAATTCTATCACATTTGTTCAATTTACGTCGCTCCTATTTCAGATGACGTATTGGGCTAAGGGCATCTCAAAGCACATGAAATGGCGATCAAATGCACTATTAAACTTCTAGGTTTGGGCGAACAGAGACCCGATTAGATCATTTTACATTATGGTTAATAAAAGAATTCAGCGAAATTCAATCACATTTGTTCAATTTACATCGCTCCTATTTCAGATAGCGTATTGGGCGAAGCGGCATCTCAAAGCGCATAAAATGGCGAGTAAAACGCACTATTAAACTTCTAGGCTAGGGCGAACTGAGACCCGATTAGATCATTTTACATTATGGGTAATAAAAGAATTCAGCGACATTCAATCACATTTGTTCAACTTACGTCGCTCCTATTTCCGAAAGCGTATTGGGCTAGGCGACATCTCAAAGCGCATGAAATGGCGAGTAAAATGCTCTATTAAACTTCTAGGGTAGGGCAAACAGAGACCCGATTGGATCATTTTATATTATAGTGAATTTAAGAATTCAGCGAAATTCTCTCACATTTGTTCAATTTACGTCGCTCCTAATTCAGATAGCGTATTGGGCGAAGCGGCATCTCAAAGCGCATAAAATGGCGAGTAAAACGCACTATTAAACTTCTAGGCTAGGGCGAACAGAGACCCGATTAGATCATTTTACATTATGGGTAATAAAAGAATTCAGACAAATTCTATCACATTTCTTCAACTTACGTCGCTCCTATTTCAGATAGCGTACTGGGCTAGGCGGCATCTTGAAGCACGTGGAAGGGCGAGTAAAATGCACTATTAAACTTCTATGATAGGGCAATCAGAGACCCGATTAGATCATTTTATATTTTGGTTAATATAAGAATTGAGCGAAATTCTATCACAATTGTCCTATTTACGTCGCTCCTATTTCAGATAGCGTATTGGGCTAAGCGGCATCTCAAAGCGCATGAAATGGCGAGTGAAATGCACTATTAAACTTCTAGGGTAGGGCGAACAGAGACCCGATTAGATCATTTTACATTAAGGTTAATATAAGTATTCAGGGAAATTATATCACATTTGTTCAATTTACGTCGCTCCTATTTCAGGTAGCGTATTGGGCTAAGCGGCATCTCAAAGCGCATGAAATGGCGAGTAAAATGCACTGTTAAACTTCTAGGGTAGGGCAAACAGAGACCCGATTAGATCATTTCATATTATGGTTTATTTAAGAATTCAGAAAAATTCTATCACATTTGTTCAATTTACGTCGCCCCTATTTCAGATAGCTTATTGGGCTAAGAGGCATCTCAAAGCTCATGAAATGACGAGTGAAATGCACTATTAAACTTCTAGGATAAGGCAAACAGAGACCCGATTACATCATTTTATATCACGGTTAATATAAGAATTCAGCGTAATTCTATCACATTTGTACAATTTACGTCGCTGATATTTCAGATAGCGTATTGGGCTAAGCGGCATCTCAAAGCGCATGAAATGGCGAGTAAAATGCACTGCTAAACTTGTAGGGTAGGGCAAACAGAGACCCGATTAGATCATTTTATATTATGGTTAATTTAAGATGTCAGCAAAATTCTGTCACATTTGTCCAATTTACGTCGCTCCAATTTCAGATAGCGTACTGGGCTAGGCGGCATCTTAAAGCGCGTGGAATGGCGATCAAAATGCACTATTAAACTTCTATGATAGGGCAATCAGAGACCCGACTAGATCATTTTATATTTTGGTCAATATAAGAATTCAGCGAAATTCTAACACAATCGTTCAATTTACGTCGCTCCTATTTCAGATAGCGTATTGGGCTAAGCGGCATCACAAAGCGCATGAAATGACGAGTGAAAGGCACTATTAAACTTCTAGGATAATGCAAACAGAGACCCGATTAGATCATTTTATATTACGGTTAATATAAGAATTCAGCGTAATTCTATTACATTTGTTCAATTTACGTCGCTCCTATTTCAGATAGCGTATTGGGCTAAGCGGAATCTCAAAGCGCATGAAATGGCGAGTAAAATGCACTATTAAACTTCTAGGGTAGGGCAAACACAGACCCGATTAGATCATTTTATATTATGGTTAATTTAAGAATTCAGCCAAATTCTATCACATTTGTTCAATTTACGTCGCTCCTATTTCAGATAGCGTACTGGGCTAGGCGGAATCTTAAAGCGCGTGGATTGGCGAGTAAAATGCACTATTAAACTTCTATGATAGGGCAATCAGAGACCCGATTAGATCATTTTATATTTTGGTTAATATAAGAATTCAGCGAAATTCTATCACAATTGTTCTATTTACGTCGCTCCTATTTCAGATAGCGTACTGGGCTAGGCGGAATCTTAAAGCGCGTGGATTGGCGTGTAAAATGAACTATTAAACTTCTATGATAAGGCAATCAGAGACCCGATTAGATCATTTTATATTTTGGTTAATATAAGAATTCAGGGAAATTCTATCACATTTGTTCAATTTACGTCGCTCCTATTTCAGATAGCGTATTGGGCTAAGCGGCATCTCAAAGCGCATGAAATGGGGAGTAAAATGCACTATTAAACTTCTAGGGTAGTGCAAACAGAGACCCGATAAGATGATTTTATATTATGGTTAACTTAAGAATTCAGCGAAACTGTATCATATTTGTTCAATATACGTCGCTCCTATTTCAGATAGCGTATTGGGCTAAGCGGCATCTCAATGCGCATGAAATGGCGAGTAAAATGCACTATTAAACTTCTAGGGTAGGGCAAACAGAGACCCGATTAGATCATTTTATATTTTGTTTAATATAAGATTTCAGGGAAATTCTATCACGTTTGTTTAATTTACGTCGCTCCTATTTCAGACAGCGTATTGGGCGAAGCGGCATCTCAAAGCGCATGAAATGGCGACTAAAATGCGCTATTAAACTTCTAGGGTAGGGCAAGCAGAGACCCGATTAGATCATTTTATATTATGGTTAATTTAAGAATTCAGCAAAATTCTATCACATTCGTTCAATTTAGGTCGCTCCTATTTCAGATAGCGTTCTGGGCTAGGCGGAATCTTAAAGCGCGTGGATTGGCGAGTAAAATGCACTATTAAACTTGTATGATAGGGCAATCAGAGACCCGATTAGATCATTTTATATTTTGTTTCATATAAGATTTCAGGGAAATTCTATCACATTTGTTCAATTTACGTCGCTCCTATTTCAGATAGCGTATTGGGCTATGCGGCATCTCAAAGCGCATGAAATGGCGAGTGAAAGGCACTCTTAAACTTCTAGGGTAGGGTGAACAGAGAACCGATTAGATCATTTTATACTACGGTTAATATAAGAATTCAGCGTAATTCTATCACATTTGTTCAACTTACGTCGCTCCTACTTCAGATAGCGTACTGGGCTCGGCGGCATCTTAAAGCGCAAGAAATGGCGAGTAAAATGCACTATTAAACTTCTAGGGTAGGGCAAACAGAGACCCGATAAGATGATTTTATATTATGGTTAATTTAAGAATTCAGCCAAATTCTATCACATTTGTTCAATTTACGTCGCTCCTATTTCAGATAGCGTATTGGGCTAAGCGCCATCTCAAAGCGCATGAAATGGCGAGTAAAATGCACTATTAAACTTCTAGGGTAGGGCAAACAGAGACCCGATTAGATCATTTTATGTTATGGTTAATTTAAGAATTCAGCCAAATTCTATCACATTTGTTCAATTTACGTCGCTCCTATCTCAGATAGCGTACTGGGCTAGGCGGAATCTTAAAGCGCGTGGATTGGCGAGTAAAATGCACTATTAAACTTGTATGATAGGGCAATCAGAGACCCGATTAGATCATTTTATATTTTGGTTAATATAAGAATTCAGCGAAATTCTATCACAATTGTTCAATTTACGTCGCTCCTATTTCAGATAGCGTATTGGGCAAAGCGGCATCTCAAAGCGTATGAAATGGCGAATAAAATGCACTATTAAACTTCTAGGGTAGGGCAAACAGAGACCCGATTAGATCATTTTATATTTTGTTTAATATAAGATTTCAGGGAAATTCTATCACATTTGTTTAATTTACGTCGCTCCTATTTCAGATAGCGTATTGGGCGAAGCGGCATCTCAAAGCGCATGAAATGGCGACTAAAATGCACTATTAAACTTCTAGGGTAGGGCAAGCAGAGACCCGATTAGATCATTTTATATTATGGTTAATTTAAGAATTCAGCAAAATTCTATCACATTCGTTCAATTTAGGTCGCTCCTATTTCAGATAGCGTTCTGGGCTAGGCGGAATCTTAAAGCGCGTGGATTGGCGAGTAAAATGCACTATTAAACTTGTATGATAGGGCAATCAGAGACCCGATTAGATCATTTTATATTTTGGTTAATATAAGAATTCAGCGAAATTCTATCACATTTGTTCAATTTACATCGCTCGTATTTCAGATATCGTATTGGGCTAAGCGGCAACTCAAAGCGCATGAAATGACGAGTGAAATGCAGTATTAAACTTCTAGGGTAGGGAGAACAGAGACCCGGTTAGATCATTTTACATTAATGTTAATATAAGGATTCAGGGAAATTCTATCACATTTGTTCAATTTACGTCGCTCCTATTTCAGATAGCGTATTGGGCTAAGCGGCATCTCAAAGCGCAAGAAATGGCGAGTAAAATGCACTATTAAACTTCTAGGGTAGGGCAAACTGAGACCCGATAAGATCATTTTATATTATGGTTAATTTAAGAATTCAGCGAAATTCTATCATATTTATTCAATTTACGTCGCTCCTATTTCAGATAGCGTATTGGGCTAAGCGGCATCTCAATGCGCATGAAATGGCGAGTAAAACGCACTATTAAACTTCTAGGATAATGCAAACAGAGACCCGATTAGATCATTTTATATTACGGTTAATATAAGAATGCAGCGTAATTCTATCACATTTGTTCAACTTACGTCGCTCCTATTTCAGATAGCGTACTGGGCTAGGCGGCATCTCAAAGCGCATGAAATGGCGAGTAAAATGCACTATTAAACTTCTAGGGTAGGGAAAACAGAGACCCGATTAGATCATTTTATATTATGGTTAATTTAAGAATTCAGCCAAATTCTATCACATTTATTCAATTTACGTCGCTCCTATTTCAGATAGCGTATTGGGCTAAGCGGCATTTCAATGCGCATGAAATGGCGAGTTAAATGCACTATTAAACTTCTAGGATAATGCAAACAGAGACCCGATTAGATCATTTTATATTACGGTTAATATAAGAATTCAGCGTAATTCTATTACATTTGTTCAATTTACGTCGCTCCTATTTCAGATAGCGTATTGGGCTAAGCGCCATCTCAAAGCGCATGAAATGGCGAGTAAAATGCACTATTAAACTTCTAGGGTAGGGCAAACAGAGACCCGATTAGATCATTTTATGTTATGGTTAATTTAAGAATTCAGCCAAATTCTATCACATTTGTTCAATTTACGTCGCTCCTATCTCAGATAGCGTACTGGGCTAGGCGGAATCTTAAAGCGCGTGGATTGGCGAGTAAAATGCACTATTAAACTTGTATGATAGGGCAATCAGAGACCCGATTAGATCATTTTATATTTTGGTTAATATAAGAATTCAGCGAAATTCTATCACAATTGTTCAATTTACGTCGCTCCTATTTCAGATAGCGTATTGGGCAAAGCGGCATCTCAAAGCGTATGAAATGGCGAATAAAATGCACTATTAAACTTCTAGGGTAGGGCAAACAGAGACCCGATTAGATCATTTTATATTTTGTTTAATATAAGATTTCAGGGAAATTCTATCACATTTGTTCAATTTACGTCGCTCCTATTTCAGATAGCGTATTGGGCTAAGCGCCATCTCAAAGCGCATGAAATGGCGAGTAAAATGCACTATTAAACTTCTAGGGTAGGGCAAACACAGACCCGATTAGATCATTTTATATTATGGTTAATTTAAGAATTCAGCCAAATTCTATCACATTTGTTCCATTTACGTCGCTCCTATTTCAGATAGCGTACTGGGCTAGGCGGAATCTTAAAGCGCGTGGATTGGCGAGTAAAATGCACTATTAAACTTCTATGATAGGGCAATCAGAGACCCGATTAGATCATTTTATATTTTGGTTAATATAAGAATTCAGCGAAATTCTATCACAATTGTTCTATTTACGTCGCTCCTATTTCAGATAGCGTACTGGGCTAGGCGGAATCTTAAAGCGCGTGGATTGGCGTGTAAAATGAACTATTAAACTTCTATGATAAGGCAATCAGAGACCCGATTAGATCATTTTATATTTTGGTTAATATAAGAATTCAGGGAAATTCTATCACATTTGTTCAATTTACGTCGCTCCTATTTCAGATAGCGTATTGGGCTAAGCGGCATCTCAAAGCGCATGAAATGGGGAGTAAAATGCACTATTAAACTTCTAGGGTAGTGCAAACAGAGACCCGATAAGATGATTTTATATTATGGTTAACTTAAGAATTCAGCGAAACTGTATCATATTCGTTCAATATACGTCGCTCCTATTTCAGATAGCGTATTGGGCTAAGCGGCATCTCAATGCGCATGAAATGGCGAGTAAAATGCACTATTAAACTTCTAGGGTAGGGCAAACAGAGACCCGATTAGATCATTTTATATTTTGTTTAATATAAGATTTCAGGGAAATTCTATCACGTTTGTTTAATTTACGTCGCTCCTATTTCAGACAGCGTATTGGGCGAAGCGGCATCTCAAAGCGCATGAAATGGCGACTGAAATGCGCTATTAAACTTCTAGGGTAGGGCAAGCAGAGACCCGATTAGATCATTTTATATTATGGTTAATTTAAGAATTCAGCAAAATTCTATCACATTCGTTCAATTTAGGTCGCTCCTATTTCAGATAGCGTTCTGGGCTAGGCGGAATCTTAAAGCGCGTGGATTGGCGAGTAAAATGCACTATTAAACTTGTATGATAGGGCAATCAGAGACCCGATTAGATCATTTTATATTTTGTTTCATATAAGATTTCAGGGAAATCCTATCAAATTTGTTCAATTTACGTCGCTCCTATTTCAGATAGCGTATTGGGCTATGCGGGATCTCAAAGCGCATGAAATGGCGAGTGAAAGGCACTCTTAAACTTCTAGGGTAGGGTGAACAGAGAACCGATTAGATCATTTTATATTACGGTTAATATAAGAATTCAGCGTAATTCTATCACATTTGTTCAACTTACGTCGCTCCTACTTCAGATAGCGTACTGGGCTCGGCGGCATCTTAAAGCGCAAGAAATGGCGAGTAAAATGCACTATTAAACTTCTAGGGTAGGGCAAACAGAGACCCGATAAGATGATTTTATATTATGGTTAATTTAAGAATTCAGCCAAATTCTATCACATTTGTTCAATTTACGTCGCTCCTATTTCAGATAGCGTATTGGGCTAAGCGCCATCTCAAAGCGCATGAAATGGCGAGTAAAATGCACTATTAAACTTCTTGGGTAGGGCAAACAGAGACCCGATTAGATCATTTTATGTTATGGTTAATTTAAGAATTCAGCCAAATTCTATCACATTTGTTCAATTTACGGCGCTCCTATCTCAGATAGCGTACTGGGCTAGGCGGAATCTTAAAGCGCGTGGATTGGCGAGTAAAATGCACTATTAAACTTGTATGATAGGGCAATCAGAGACCCGATTAGATCATTTTATATTTTGGTTAATATAAGAATTCAGCGAAATTCTATCACAATTGTTCAATTTACGTCGCTCCTATTTCAGATAGCGTACTGGTCTCGGCGGCATCTTAAAGCGCAAGAAATGGCGAGTAAAATGCACTATTAAACTTCTAGGGAAGGGCAAACAGAGACCCGATAAGATGATTTTATATTATGGTTAATTTAAGAATTCAGCCAAATTCTATCACATTTGTTCAATTTACGTCGCTCCTATTTCAGATAGCGTATTGGGCTAAGCGCCATCTCAAAGCGCATGAAATGGCGAGTGAAATGCACTATTACACTTCTAGGGTAGGGCAAACGGAGACCAGATTAGATCATTTTATATTATGGTTAATTTAAGAATTCAACCAAATTCTATCACATTTGTTCAACTTACGTCGCTCCTATTTCACATAGCGTACTGGGCTAGGCGGAATTTTAAAGCGCGTGGATTGGCGAGTAAAATGCACTATTAAACTTCTATGATAGGGCAATCGGAGACGCGATTAGATCATTTTATATTTTGGTTAATATAAGAATTCAGCGAAATTCTATCACATTTGTTCAACATACGTCGCTCCTATTTCAGATAGTGTGCTGGGCTAGGCGGCATCTTAAAGCGCGTGGAAGGGCGAGTAAAATGCACTACTAAACTTGTAGGGTAGGGCAAACAGAGACCCGATTAGATCATTTTATATTATGGTTAATATAAGATGTCAGCAAAATTCTGTCACATTTGTTCAATTTACGTCGCTCCAATTTCAGATAGCATACTGGGCTAGGAGGCATCTTAAAGCGCGTGGAATGGCGATTAAAATGCACTATTAAACTTCTATGATAGGGCAATCAGGGACCCGACTAGATCATTTTATATTTTGGTTAATATAAGAATTCAGCGAAATTCTATCAGAATTGTTCAATTTACGTCGCTCCTACTTCAGTTAGCGTACTGGGCTAAGCGCCATCTCAAAGCGCATGAAATGGCGAGTAAAATGCTCTATTAAACTTCTAGGGTAGGGCAAACAGAGACCCGATTAGATCATTTTATATTATGGTTAATTTGAGAATTCTGCCAGATTCTATCACATTTGTTCAATTTACGTCGCTCCTATTTCAGATAGCGTACTGGGCTAGTCGGAATCTTAAGGCGCGTGGATTGGCGAGTAAAATGCACTATTAAACTTCTATGATAGGGCAATCAGAGACCCGATTAGATCATTTTATATTTTGGTTAATTTAAGAATTCTGGGAAATTCTATCACATTTGTTCAATTTACGTCGCTCCGATTTCAGATAGCGCATTGGGCTAAGCGCCATCTCAAAGCGCATGAAATGGCGAGTAAAATGCACTGCTAAACTTGTAGGGTAGGGCAAACAGAGACCCGATTAGATCATTTTATATTATGGTTAATTTAAGATGCCAGCAAAATTCTGTCACATTTGTTCAATTCACGTCGCTCCAATTTCAGATAGCATACTGGGCTAGGCGGCATCTTAAAGCGCGTGGAATGGCGATCAAAATGCACTATTAAACTTCTATGATAGGGCAATCAGAGACCCGATAAGATGATTTTATATTATGGTTAATTTAAGAATTCAGCGAAACTCTATCATATTTGTTCAATTTACGTCGCTCCTATTTCAGATAGCGTATTGGGCTAAGCGGCATCTCAAAGCGCATGAAATGGAGAACAAAATGCACTATTAAACTTCTAGGCTAGGGAGAACAGAGACCCGATTAGATCATTTTACATTATGGTTCAAAAAAGAATTCAGCGAAATTCTATCACAATTTTTCAACTTACGTCGCTCCTATTTCAGATAGCGTATTGGGCTATGCGGCATCTCAAAGCGCATGAAATGAAGAGTAAAATGCCCTATTAAACTTCTAGGATAAGGCAAACAGAGACCCGATTAGATCATTTTATATTACGGTAAATATAAGAATTCGGCGTAATTCTATCACATTTGTTCAATTTACGTCGCTGCTATTCCAGATAGCTTATTGTGCTTAGCGGCATCTCAAAGCGCATGAAATGACGAGTGAAATGCACTATTAAACTTCTATGATAGGGCAGTCAGAGACCCGATTAGATCATTTTATATTTTGGTTAATTTAAGAATTCTACGAAATTCTATCACATTTGTTCAATTTATGGCGCTCCTATTACAGATAGCGTATTGGGCTAAGCGGCATCTCAAAGCGCATGAAATGCCGAGTAAAACGCACTATTAAACATCTAGGGTAGGGCAAACAGAGACCCCATTAGATCATTTTACATTATGGTTAATAAAAGAATTCTGCGAAATTCTATCACATTTGTTCAATTTACGTCGCTCCTATTCCAGATAGCGTATTGGGCGAAGTGGCATCTCAAAGCGCATGAAATTACGAGTGAAATGCACTGTTAAACTTCTAGGGTAAGGCAAACAGGGACCCGATTAGATCATTTTATATTACGGTTAATATAAGAATTCAGCGTAATTCTATCACATTTGTTAAACTTACGTCCCTCCTATTTCAGATAGCGTACTGGGCTAAGCGGCATCTTAAAGCGCATGAAATGATGAGTGAAATACACTATTAAACTTCTATGATAGGGCAATCAGAGACCCGATTAGATCATTTTATATTTCGGTTAATTTAAGAATTCAACGAAATTCTATCACATTCGTTCAATTTACGTCGCTCCTATCACAGATAGCGTATTGGGCTATGCGGCATCTCAAAGCGCATGAAATGCCGAGTAAAACGCACTATTAAACATCTAGGGTAGGGCAAACAGAGACCCGATTAGATCATTTAACATTATGGTTAATAAAAGAATTCAGCGAAATTCTATCACATTTGTTCAATTTACGTCGCTCCTATTCCAGATAGCGTATTGGGCTAAGCGGCATCTCAAAGCGCATGAAATTACGAGTGAAATGCACTATTAAACTTCTAGGGTAGGACAAACAGAGACCCGATTAGATCATTTTACATTATGGTTAATAAAACAATTCAGCGAAATTCTATCACATTTGTTCAATTCACGTCGCTCCTATTCCAGATAGCGTATTGGGCTAAGCGGCATCTCAAAGCGCATGAAATGACGAGTGAAATGCACTATTAGACTTCTATGGTAGGGCGAACAGAGACCCGACTAGATCATTTTACATTAAGGTTAATATAAGAATTCAGGGAAATTCTATCACAATTGTTCAATTTACGTCGCTCCCATTCCAGATAGCGTATTGGGCTATGCGGCACCTTAAAGCACATGAAATGGCGAGTAAAATGCACAATTAGATTTCTATGGTAGGGCGTACAGAGACCCGATTAGATCATTTTATATTATGGTTAATTTAAGAATTCAGCAAAATTCTATCACATTTGTTCAATTTACGTCGCTCCTATTTCAGATACCGTACTGGGCTCGACGGCATCTTAAAGCGCGTGGAATGGCGAGTGAAATGCACTAGTAGACTTCTATGGTAGGGCGAACAGAGACCCGACTAGATCATTTTACATTAAGGTTAATATAAGAATTCAGGGAGATTCTATCACAATTGTTCAATTTACGTCGCTCCCATTCCAGATAGCGTATTGGGCTATGCGGCACCTTAAAGCACATGAAATGGCGAGTAAAATGCACTATTAAACTTCTATGATAGGGCAAACAGAGACCCGATTATATCATTTTATATTACGGTTAATATAAGAATTCAGCGTAATTCTATCACATTTGTTCAACTTACGTCGCTCCTATTTCAGGCAGCGTACTGGGCTAGGCGGCATCTTAAAGCGCGTGGAATGACGAGTGAAATGCACTATTAGACTTCTATGGTAGGGCGAACAGAGACCCGATAAGATCATTTTATATTATGGTTAATTTAAGAATTCAGAAAAATTCTATCACATTTGTTGAATTTACGTTGCTCCTATTTCAGATAGCGTATTGGGCTAAGCGGCATCTCAAAGCGCATGAAATGGCGAGTAAAATATACTATTAAACTTCTAGGGTAGGGAATCAGAGACCCGATTAGATCATTTTATATTATGGTTAATTTAAGAATTCAGCAAAATTCTATCACATTTGTTCAATTTACGTCGCTCCTATTTCAGATAGCATATTGGGCTAAGCGGCACCTCAAAGCGCAAGAAATGGTGAGTAAAATGCACTATTAAACTTCTAGGGTAGGGCAAACAGTGACCCGTTAAGATCATTTTATATTATGGTTAATTCAAGAATTCTGCGAAACTCTATCACATTTGTTCAACATACGTCGCTCCTATTTCAGATAGTGTGCTGGGCTAGGCGGCATCTTAAAGCGCGTGGAAGGGCGAGTAAAATGCACTGCTAAGCTTCTATGATAGGGCAATCAGAGAGCCGATTAGATCATTTTATATTTTGGTTAATATAAGAATTCAGCGAAATTCTATCACATTCGTTCAATTTACGTCGCTCCTATTTCAGATAGCGTATTGGGCTAAGCGGCATCTCAAAGCGCATGAAATGGAGAATAAAATGCACTATTAAACTTCTAGGCTAGGGAGAACAGAGACCTGATTAGATCATTTTACATTATGGTTCATAAAAGAATTCAGCGAAACTCTATCACATTTGTTCAATTTACGTCGCTCCTATTTCAGATACCGTATTGGGCTAAGCGGCATCTCAAAGCGCATGAAATGGCGAGTAAAATGAACTATTAAACTTCTAGGGTAGGGCGAACAGAGACCCGATTAGACCATTTTACATTAAGGTTAATATAAGTATTCAGGGAAATTCTATCACATTTGTTCAATTTACGTCGCTCCTATTTCAGATACCTTATTCGGCTAAGCGGCATCACAAAGCGCATGAAATGACGAGTGAAATGCACTATTAATCTTCTAGGGTAGGGCGAACAGAGACCCGATTAGATCATTTTACATTAAAGTTAATATAAGAAATCAGCGAGATTCTCTCACATTTGTTCAATTTACGTCGCTGATATTTCAGATAGCGTATTGTGCTAAGCGGCATCTCAAAGCGCAAGAAATGGCGAGTAAAATGCAGTATTAAACTTCTAGGGTAGGGCAAACAGATACCCGTTTAGATCATTTTATATTATGGTTAATTTAAGAATTCAGCGAAATTCTATCACATTTGTTCAATTTACGTCGTTCCTATTGCAGATAGCGTATTGGTCTAAGCGGCACCTCAAAGCGCATGAAATGGCGAGTAAAATGCACTATTAAACTTCTAGGGTAGGGCAAACAGAGACCCGATTAGATCATTTTATATTATGGTTAATATAAGAATTCAGCAAAATTCTATCACATTTGTTCAATTTACGTCGCTCCTATTTCAGAGGGCGTACTGGGCTAGGCGGAATCTTAAAGCGCGTGGATTGGCGAGTAAAATGCACTATTAAACTTCTATGATAGGGCAATCAGAGACCCGATTAGATCATTTTATATTTTGGTTAATATAAGAATTCAGCGTAATTCTATCACATTTGTTCAACTTACGTCGCTCCTATTTCAGATAGCGTATTGGGCTAAGCGGCATCTCAAAGCGCATGAAATGGCGAGTAAAATGCACTATTAAACTTCTAGGGTAGGGCAAACAGAGACCCGATTAGATTAATTTATATTATGGTTAATTTAAGAATTCAGCAAACTTCTATCACATTTTTCCAATTTACGTCGTTCCTATTTCAGCTAGTGTACTGGGCTAGGCGGCATCTTAAAAGGCGAGGAAAGGCGAGTAAAATGCACTGTTAATCTTCCATCATAGGGCAATCAGAGACCCGATTAGATCATTTTATATTTTGGTTAATATAAGAATTCAGCGAAATTCTATCACATTTGTTGAATTTACGTTGCTCCTATTTCAGATAGCGTATTGGGCTAAGCGGCATCTCAAAGCGCATGAAATGGCGAGTAAAATATACTATTAAACTTCTAGGGTAGGGAATCAGAGACCCGATTAGATCATTTTATATTATGGTTAATTTAAGAATTCAGCAAAATTTTATCACATTTGTTCAATTTACGTCGCTCCTATATCAGATAGCGTATGGGGCTACGCGGCATCTCAAAGCGCATGAAATGACGAATAAAATGCACTATTAAGCTTCTACGCTAGGGCGAACAGAGACCCGATTAGATCATTTAACATTATGGTTAATAAAAGAATTCAGCGAAATTCTACCACATTTGTTCAATTTACATCGCTCCCATTTCAGATAGCGTATTGGGCTAAGCGGCATCTCAAAGCGCATGAAATGACGAGTAAAATGCACTATTAAACTTCTATGATAGGGCAATCAGAGACCCGATTAGATCATTTTATATTTTGGTTAATATAAGAATTCAGCGAAACTCTACCACATTTGTTCAATTTATGTCGCTCCTATTTCAGATAGCGTATCGCGCTAAGCGGCATCTCAAAGCGCATGAAATGACGAATAAAATGCACTATTAAGCTTCTACGCTAGGGCGAACAGAGACCCGATTAGATTATTTAACATTATGGTTAATAAAAGGATTCAGCGAAATTCTATCACATTTGTTCAATTTACATCGCTCCTATTTCAGATAGCGTATTGGGCTAAGCGGCATCTCAAAGCGCATGAAATGACGAGTAAAATGCATTATTAAACTTCTAGGGTAGGGCAATAAGAGACCCGATTAGATCATTTTATATTATGGTTAATATAAGAATTCAGGGAAATTCTATCACATTTGTTCAATTTACGTCGCTCCTACTTCAGATAGCTTATTGGGCTAAGCGGCATCTCAAAGCGCATGAAATGTCGAGTGAAATGCACTATTAAACTTCTAGGGTAGGGCGAACAAAGACCCGATTAGATCATTTTACATTAAGGTTAAAATAAGAATTCAGCGAAATTCTATCACATTTGTTCAATTTACGTCGCTCCTATTTCAGATAGCGTATTGGGCTAAGCGGCATCTCAATGCGCATGAAATGGCGAGTAAAATGCACTATTAAACTTCTAGGATAAGGCAAACAGAGACCCGATTAGATCATTTTATATTATGGTTAATATAAGAATTCAGCGTAATTCTACCACATTTGTTCAACTTACGTCGCTCCTATTTCAGATAGCGTACTGGGCTAGGCGGCATCTTAAAGCGCGTGGAATGGCGATTAAAATGCACTATTAAACTTGTATGATAGGGCTATCAGAGACCCGATTAGATCATTTTATATTTTGGTTAATATAATAATTCAGCGATATTCTATCACATTCGTTCAATTTACGTCGGTCCTATTTCAGATAGCGTATTGGGCTAAGCGGCCTCTCAAAGCGCATGAAATGACGAGTAAAATGCACTATTAAACTTCTAGGGTAGGGCGAACAGAGACCCGATTAGATCATTTTACATTAAGGTTAATATAAGTATTCAGGGAAATTCTATCACATTTGTTCAATTTACGTTGCTCCTATTTCAGATAGCTTATTGGGCTAAGCGGCATCTCAGAGCGCATGAAATGACGAGTGAAATGCGCTATTAAACTTCTAGGGTTGGGCGAACATAGACCCGATTAGATCATTTTACATTAAGGTTAATATAAGAATTCAGGGAAATGCTTTCACATTTGTTCAATTTACGTCGCTCCTATTTCAGATAGCGTATTGGGCTAAGCGCCATCTCGAAGCGCATGAAATGGCGAGAAAGGTGCACTATTAAACTTCTAGGGTAGGGCAATCAGAGACCCGATTAGATCATTTTATATTACGGTTGATATAAGAATGCAGCGTAAATCTGTCACATTTGTTCAAGTTACGTAGCTCCTATTTCAGATAGCGTACTGGGCTAGGCGGCAACATAAAGCGCGTGGAATGGCGAGTAAAATGCACTATTAAACTTCTATGATAGGGCGAACAGAGACCCGATTAGATCATTTTATATTACGGTTAATATAAGAATTCAGCGAAACTCTACCACATTTGTTCAATTTATGTCGCTCCTATTTCAGATAGCGTATCGCGCTAAGCGGCATCTCAAAGCGCATGAAATGACGAATAAAATGCACTATTAAGCTTCTACGCTAGGGCGAACAGAGACCCGATTAGATTATTTAACATTATGGTTAATAAAAGGATTCAGCGAAATTCTATCACATTTGTTCAATTTACATCGCTCCTATTTCAGATAGCGTATTGGGCTAAGCGGCATCTCAAAGCGCATGAAATGACGAGTAAAATGCATTATTAAACTTCTAGGGTAGGGCAATAAGAGACCCGATTAGATCATTTTATATTATGGTTAATATAAGAATTCAGGGAAATTCTATCACATTTGTTCAATTTACGTCGCTCCTACTTCAGATAGCTTATTGGGCTAAGCGGCATCTCAAAGCGCATGAAATGTCGAGTGAAATGCACTATTAAACTTCTAGGGTAGGGCGAACAAAGACCCGATTAGATCATTTTACATTAAGGTTAAAATAAGAATTCAGCGAAATTCTATCACATTTGTTCAATTTACGTCGCTCCTATTTCAGATAGCGTATTGGGCTAAGCGGCATCTCAATGCGCATGAAATGGCGAGTAAAATGCACTATTAAACTTCTAGGATAAGGCAAACAGAGACCCGATTAGATCATTTTATATTATGGTTAATATAAGAATTCAGCGTAATTCTACCACATTTGTTCAACTTACGTCGCTCCTATTTCAGATAGCGTACTGGGCTAGGCGGCATCTTAAAGCGCGTGGAATGGCGATTAAAATGCACTATTAAACTTGTATGATAGGGCTATCAGAGACCCGATTAGATCATTTTATATTTTGGTTAATATAATAATTCAGCGATATTCTATCACATTCGTTCAATTTACGTCGGTCCTATTTCAGATAGCGTATTGGGCTAAGCGGCCTCTCAAAGCGCATGAAATGACGAGTAAAATGCACTATTAAACTTCTAGGGTAGGGCGAACAGAGACCCGATTAGATCATTTTACATTAAGGTTAATATAAGTATTCAGGGAAATTCTATCACATTTGTTCAATTTACGTTGCTCCTATTTCAGATAGCTTATTGGGCTAAGCGGCATCTCAGAGCGCATGAAATGACGAGTGAAATGCGCTATTAAACTTCTAGGGTTGGGCGAACATAGACCCGATTAGATCATTTTACATTAAGGTTAATATAAGAATTCAGGGAAATGCTTTCACATTTGTTCAATTTACGTCGCTCCTATTTCAGATAGCGTATTGGGCTAAGCGCCATCTCGAAGCGCATGAAATGGCGAGAAAGGTGCACTATTAAACTTCTAGGGTAGGGCAATCAGAGACCCGATTAGATCATTTTATATTACGGTTAATATAAGAATGCAGCGTAAATCTGTCACATTTGTTCAAGTTACGTAGCTCCTATTTCAGATAGCGTACTGGGCTAGGCGGCAACATAAAGCGCGTGGAATGGCGAGTAAAATGCACTATTAAACTTCTATGATAGGGCGAACAGAGACCCGATTAGATCATTTTATATTACGGTTAATATAAGAATTCAGCGAAATTCTATCACATTTGTTCAATTTACGTCGCTCCTATTTTAGATAGCGTATTGGGCTAAGCGGCATCTCAAAGCGCATGAAATGGCGAGTAAAATGCACTATTAAACTTCTAGGATAAGGCAAACAGAGACCCGATTAGATCATTTTATATTACGGTTAATATAAGAATTCAGCGTAATTCTATCACATTTGTTCAATTTACGTCGCTCCTATTTCAGATAGCGTATTGGGCAAAGCGGCATCTCAACGCGTATGAAATGGCGAATAAAATGCACTATTAAAGTTCTAGGCTAGGGCAAACAGAGATCCGATTAGATCATTTTACATTATGGTTAATAAAAGAGTTCAGCGAAATTCTATCACATTTGTTAAACTTACGTCGCTCCTATTTAAAATAGCGTACTGGGCTAGGCGGCATCATAAAGCGCGTGGAAGGGCGAGTAAAATGCACTCTTAAACTTCTAGGCTATGGCGAACAGAGACCCTATTAGATCATTGTATATTATGGTTAATTTATGAATTCAACGAAATTCTATCACACTTGTTCAATTTACGTCGCTCCTATTTCAGATAGGGTATTGGGCTAAGCGGCATCTCAAGGCGCATGAAATGGCGAGTGAAATGCACTATTAGACTTCTATGGTAGGGCGAACAGAGACCCGATTAGATCATTTTACATTATGGTTAATATAAGAATTCAGTGAAATTCTATCACATTTGTTCAATTTACGTCCCTCCTATTTCAGATAGCGTACTGGGCTAAGCGGCATCTTAAGGCGCATGAAATGATGAGTGAAATGCACTATTAAACTTCTATGATAGGGCAATCAGAGACCCGATTAGATCATTTTATATTTTGGTTAATTTAAGAATTCAACGAAATTCTATCACATTTGTTCAATTTACGTCGCTCCTATTACAGATAGCGTATTGGGCTAAGCGGCATCTCAAAGCGTATGACATGGCGAATAAAATGCACTATTAAAGTTCTAGGCTAGGGCGAACAGAGATCCGATTAGATCATTTTACATTATGGTTAATAAAAGAGTTCAGCGAAATTCTATCACATTTGTTCAACTTATATCGCTCCTATTTCAGATAGCGTATTACGCTAAGCGGCATCTCAAAGCGCATGAAATGACGAGTAAAATGCACTATTAAACTTCTAGGGTAGGGCAAGCAGAGACTCGATTAGATCATTTTATATTATGGTTAATTTAAGCATTCAGCAAAATTCTATCACATTCGTTCAATTTAGGTCGCTCCTATTTCAGATAGCGTATTGGGCTAGGCGGCATCTCGAGGCGCATGAAATGACGAGTGAAATGCAACATTAAACTTCTAGGGACGGGCGAACAGAGACCCGATTAGATCATTTTACATTAAGGTTAATATAAGAATTCAGCGAAATTCTATCACATTTGTTCAATTTACGTCGCTCATATTTCAGATAGCGTATAGTGCTAAGCGGCATCTCAAAGCGTATGAAATGGCGAGTAAAATGCACTCCTAAATTTCTATGATAGGGCAATCAGAGACCCGATTAGATCATTTTATATTTTGTTTAATATAAGATTTCAGGGAAATTCTATCACATTTGTTCAATTTGCGTCGCTCATATTTCAGGTAGCGTATTGCGCTAAGCGGCATCTCAAAGCGCAGGAAATGGCGAGTAAAATGCACTCTTATACTTCTAGAGTAGGGCAAACAGAGACCCGATTGGATCATTTTGTATTATGGTTAATTTAAGAATTCAGCAAAATTCTATCACATTTGTTCAATTTACGTCGCTCCTATTTAAGATAGCGTACTGCGCTAGGCGGCATCTTAAAGCGCGTGGAATGGCGAGTGAAATGCACTATTAAACTTCGATGATAGGGCAATCAGAGACCCGATTAGATCATTTTATATTTTGGTTAATATAAGAATAAAGCGAAATTCTATCACATTCGTTCAAATTACGTCGCTCCTATTTCAGATAGCGTATTGGGCTAAGCGGCATCTCAAAGCGCATGAAATGGCGAGTAAGATGTACTATTAACCTTCTAGGATAAGGGAAACAGAGAACCGATTAGATCATTTTATATTACGGATAATATAAGAATTCAGCGTAACTCTATCACATTTGTTAAACTTACGTCGCTCCTATTTCAAATAGCGTACTGGGATAGGCGGCATCATAAAGCGCGTGGAAGGGCGAGTAAAATGCACTCTTAAACTTCTAGGCTAGGGTGAACAGAGACCCTATTAGATCATTGTATATTATGGTTAATTTAAGAATTCAACGAAATTCTATCACACTTGTTCAATTTTCGTCGCTCCTATTTCAGATAGGGTATTGGGCTAAGCGGCATCTCAAAGCGCATGAAATGGCGAGTAAAATGCGCTATTAAACTTCTAGGGTAAGGCAAACAGTGACCCGATTAGATCATTTTATATTATGGTTAATTTAAGAATTCAGCATAATTCTATCACATTTGTTCAATTTACGTCGCCCCTATCTCAGATAGCGTATTGGGCTAAGCGGCATCTCAAAGCGCATGAAATGGCGAGTAAAATGCACTATTAAACTTCTAGGGTAGGGCAAACAGAGACCCGATAAGATCATTTTATATTATGGTTAATTTAAGAATTCAGCCAAATTCTGTCACATTTGTTCAATTTACGTCGCTTCTATTTCAGATAGCGTACTGGGCGAGGCGGAATCTTAAAGCGCGTGGATTGGCGAGTAAAATGCACTATTAAACTTCTATGATAGGGCAATCAGAGACCCGATTAGATCATTTTATATTTTGGTTAATATAAGAATTCAGCGAAATTCTATCACAATTGTTCTATTTACGTCGCTCCTATTTCAGATAGCGTATTGGGCTAAGCGGCATCTCAAAGCGCATGAAATGGCGAGTGAAATGCACTATTACACTTCTAGGGTAGGGCAAACGGAGACCCGATTAGATCATTTTATATTATGGTTAATTTAAGAATTCAGCCAAATTCTATCACATTTGTTCAACTTACGTCGCTCCTATTTCAGATAGCGTACTGGGCTAGGCGGAATCATAAAGCGCGTGGATTGGCGAGTAAAATGCACTATTAAACATCTATGATAGGGCAATCGGAGACCCGATTAAATCATTTTATATTTTGGTTAATATAAGAATTCAGCGAAATTCTATTACAATTGTTCTATTTACGTCGCTCCTATTTCAGATAGCGTATTGGGCTAAGCGGCATCTCAAAGCGCATGAAATGGCGAGTGAAATGCACTATTAAACTTCTAGGGTAGGGCGAACAGAGACCCGATTAGATCATTTTACATTAAGGTTAATATAAGTATTCAGGGAAATTCTACCACATTTGTTCAATTTACGTCGCTCCTATTTCAGATAGCGTATTGGGCTAAGCGGTATCTCAAAGCGCATGAAATGGCGAGTAAAATGCACTGTTAAACTTCTAGGGTAGGGCAAACAGAGACCCGATTAGATCATTTTATATTATGGTTAATTTAAGAATTCAGCCGAATTCTATCACATTTGTTCAATTTACGTCGCTCCTATTGCAGATAGCGTATTGGGCTAAGCGGCATCTCAAAGCCCATGAAATGACGAGTGAAATGCACTAGTAATCTTCTAGGGTAGGGCGAACAGAGACCCGATTAGATCATTTTATGTTACGGTTAATTTAAGAATTCAGCCAAATTCTATCACATTTGTTCAATTTACGTCGCTCCTATTTCAGATAGCGTATTGGGCTAAGCGGCATCTCAAAGCGCATGAAATGGCGAGTAAAATGCACTGTTAAACTTCTAGGGTAGGGCAAACAGAGACCCGATTAGATCATTTTATATTATGGTTAAGTTAAGAACTCAGCCGAATTCTATCACATTTGTTCAATTTACGTCGCTCCTATTGCAGATAGCGTATTGGGCTAAGCGGCATCTCAAAGCGCATGAAATGACGAGTGAAATGCGCTTGTAATCTTCTAGGGTAGGGCGAACAGAGACCCTATTAGATCATTTTATATTACGGTTAATTTAAGAATTCAGCGTAATTCTATCACATTTGTTCAACATACGTCGCTCCTATTTCAGATAGTGTACTGGGCTAGGCGGCATCTTAAAGCACGTGGAAGGGCGAGTAAAATGCACTAGTAAACTTCTATGATAGGGCAATCAGAGTCCCGTTTAGATCATTTTATATTTTGTTTAATATAAGATTTCAGGGAAATTCTATCACATTTGTTCAATTTACGTCGCTCCTATGTCAGATAGCGTATTGGGCTAAGCGGCATCTCAAAGCGCATGAAATGGCGAGTAAAATGCACTATTAAACTTATAGGGTAGGGCAAACAGAGACCCGGTTAGATCATATTATATTATGGTTAATTTACGAATTCAGCAAAATTCTATCACATTTGTTCAATTTACATCGCTCCTATTTCAGATATCGTATTGGGCTAAGCGGCAACACAAAGCGCATGAAATGACGAGTGAAATGCAGTATTAAACTTCTAGGGTAGGGAGAACAGAGACCCGATTAGATCATTTTACATTAAGGTTAATTTAAGAATTCAGCGTAATTCTATCACATTTGTTCAACTTACGTCGCTCCTATTTCAGATAGCGTACTCGGCTAGGCGGCATCTTAAAGCGCGTGGAATGGCGAGTAAAATGCACTACTAAACTTCTATGATAGGGCAATCAGAGTCCCGTTTAGATCATTTTATATTTTGTTTAATATAAGATTTCAGGGAAATTCTATCACATTTGTTCAATTTACGTCGCTCCTATTTCAGATAGCGTACTGGGCTAGGCGGCATCTTAATGCGCGTGGAATGGCGAGTAAAATGCACTACTAAACTTCTATGATAGGGCAATCAGAGACCCAATTAGATCATTTTATATTTTGTTCAATATAAGGTTCCAGGGAAATTCTATCACATTTGTTCAATTTACGTCGCTCCTATTTCAGATAGCGTATTGGGCTACGCGGCATCTCAAAGCGCATGAAATGGCGAGTAAAATGCACTATTAAACTTCTAGGGTAGGGCAAACAGAGACCCGATTAGATCATTTTATGTTATGGTTAATTTAAGAATTCAGCAAAATTCTATCACATTTGTTCAATTTACGTCGCTCGTATTTCAGATAGCGTATTGGGCTAAGCGGCATCTCAAAGCGCATGAAATGGCGAGTAAAATGCACTATTAAACTTCTAGGGTAGGGCAAACAGAGACCCGATAAGTTCATTTTATATTATGGTTAATTTAAGAATTTGGCGTAATTCTATCACATTTATTCAATTTACGTCGCTGCTATTCCAGATAGCTTATTGTGCTTAGCGGCATCACAAAGCGCATGAAATGACGAGTGAAATGCACTATTAAACTTCTAGGGTAGGGCGAACAGAGACCCGATTAGATCATTTTACATTAAGGTTAATATAAGTATTCAGGGAAATTCTACCACATTTGTTCAATTTACGTCGCTCCTATTTCAGATAGCGTATTGGGCTAAGCGGTATCTCAAAGCGCATGAAATGGCGAGTAAAATGCACTGTTAAACTTCTAGGGTAGGGCAAACAGAGACCCGATTAGATCATTTTATATTATGGTTAATTTAAGAATTCAGCCGAATTCTATCACATTTGTTCAATTTACGTCGCTCCTATTGCAGATAGCGTATTGGGCTAAGCGGCATCTCAAAGCCCATGAAATGACGAGTGAAATGCACTAGTAATCTTCTAGGGTAGGGCGAACAGAGACCCGATTAGATCATTTTATGTTACGGTTAATTTAAGAATTCAGCCAAATTCTATCACATTTGTTCAATTTACGTCGCTCCTATTTCAGATAGCGTATTGGGCTAAGCGGCATCTCAAAGCGCATGAAATGGCGAGTAAAATGCACTGTTAAACTTCTAGGGTAGGGCAAACAGAGACCCGATTAGATCATTTTATATTATGGTTAAGTTAAGAACTCAGCCGAATTCTATCACATTTGTTCAATTTACGTCGCTCCTATTGCAGATAGCGTATTGGGCTAAGCGGCATCTCAAAGCGCATGAAATGACGAGCGAAATGCGCTTGTAATCTTCTAGGGTAGGGCGAACAGAGACCCTATTAGATCATTTTACATTACGGTTAATTTAAGAATTCAGCGTAATTCTATCACATTTGTTCAACATACGTCGCTCCTATTTCAGATAGTGTACTGGGCTAGGCGGCATCTTAAAGCACGTGGAAGGGCGAGTAAAATGCACTAGTAAACTTCTATGATAGGGCAATCAGAGTCCCGTTTAGATCATTTTATATTTTGTTTAATATAAGATTTCAGGGAAATTCTATCACATTTGTTCAATTTACGTCGCTCCTATGTCAGATAGCGTATTGGGCTAAGCGGCATCTCAAAGCGCATGAAATGGCGAGTAAAATGCACTATTAAACTTATAGGGTAGGGCAAACAGAGACCCGGTTAGATCATATTATATTATGGTTAATTTACGAATTCAGCAAAATTCTATCACATTTGTTCAATTTACATCGCTCCTATTTCAGATATCGTATTGGGCTAAGCGGCAACACAAAGCGCATGAAATGACGAGTGAAATGCAGTATTAAACTTCTAGGGTAGGGAGAACAGAGACCCGATTAGATCATTTTACATTAAGGTTAATTTAAGAATTCAGCGTAATTCTATCACATTTGTTCAACTTACGTCGCTCCTATTTCAGATAGCGTACTCGGCTAGGCGGCATCTTAAAGCGCGTGGAATGGCGAGTAAAATGCACTACTAAACTTCTATGATAGGGCAATCAGAGTCCCGTTTAGATCATTTTATATTTTGTTTAATATAAGATTTCAGGGAAATTCTATCACATTTGTTCAATTTACGTCGCTCCTATTTCAGATAGCGTACTGGGCTAGGCGGCATCTTAATGCGCGTGGAATGGCGAGTAAAATGCACTACTAAACTTCTATGATAGGGCAATCAGAGACCCAATTAGATCATTTTATATTTTGTTCAATATAAGGTTCCAGGGAAATTCTATCACATTTGTTCAATTTACGTCGCTCCTATTTCAGATAGCGTATTGGGCTACGCGGCATCTCAAAGCGCATGAAATGGCGAGTAAAATGCACTATTAAACTTCTAGGGTAGGGCAAACAGAGACCCGATTAGATCATTTTATGTTATGGTTAATTTAAGAATTCAGCAAAATTCTATCACATTTGTTCAATTTACGTCGCTCGTATTTCAGATAGCGTATTGGGCTAAGCGGCATCTCAAAGCGCATGAAATGGCGAGTAAAATGCACTATTAAACTTCTAGGGTAGGGCAAACAGAGACCCGATAAGTTCATTTTATATTATGGTTAATTTAAGAATTTGGCGTAATTCTATCACATTTATTCAATTTACGTCGCTGCTATTCCAGATAGCTTATTGTGCTTAGCGGCATCACAAAGCGCATGAAATGACGAGTGAAATGCACTATTAAACTTCTAGGATAAGGCAAACAGATACCCGATTAGATCATTTTATATTTTGCTTAATATAAGAATTCAGCGAAATTCTATCACATTTGTTCAATTTACGTCGCTCCTATTTCAGGTAGCGAACTGGGCTATGCGGCACCTTAAAGCGCGCGGAATGGCGAGTAAAATTGCACTATTAAACTTCAATGCTAGGGCAATCAGAGACCCGATTAGATCATTTTATATTATGGTTAATATAAGAATTCAGTGAAATTCTATCACATTTGTTCAATTTACGTCGCTCCTATTTCAGATAGCGTATTGGGCAAAGCGGCATCTCAAAGCGTATGAAATGGCGAATAAAATGCACTATTAAAGTTCTAGGCTAGGGCGAACAGAGATCCGATTAGATCATTTTACATTATGGTTAATAAAAGAGTTCAGCGAAATTCTATCACATTTGTTCAACTTATACCGCTCCTATTTCAGATAGCGTATTACGCTAAGCGGCATCTCAAAGCGCATGAAATGACGAGTGAAATGCACTATTAAACTTCTAGGGTAGGGCAAGCAGAGACTCGATTAGATCATTTTATATTATGGTTAATTTAAGAATTCAGCAAAATTCTATCACATTCGTTCAATTTAGGTCGCTCCTATTTCAGATAGCGTATTGGGCTAAGCGGCATCTCAAAGCGCATGTAATGGCGAGTGAAATGCACTATAAGACTTCTATGGTAGGGCGAACAGAGACCCGATTAGATCATTTTACATTGAGGTTAATATAAGAATTCAGGGAAATTCTATCACATTTGTTCAATTTACGTCGCTCCTATTCCAGATAGCGTATTGGGCTATGCGGCAGCTTAAAGCACATGAAATGGCGAGTAAAATGCACTATCAAACTTCTGTGATAGGGCAAACAGAGGCCCGATTACATCATTGTATATTACGGTTAATATAAGAATTCAGCGTAATTCTATCACATTTGTTCAACTTACGTTGCTCCTATTTCAGATAGCGTACTGGGCTAGGCGGCAACTTAAAGCGCGTGGAATGGCGAGTAGAATGCACTACTAAACTTCTATGATAGGGCTATCAGAGACCCGTTTAGATCATTTTATATTACGGTTAATATAAGAATGCAGCGTAATTCTATCACATTTGTTCAACTTACGTCGCTCCTATTTCAGGTAGCGTACTGGGCTAGGCGGCATCTTAAAGCGCGTGGATTGGCGAGTAAAATGCACTATTAAACTTCTATGATAGGGCAATCAGAGACCCGATTAGATCATTTTATATTTTGGTTAATATAAGAATTCAGCGAAATTCTATCACAATTGTTCTATTTACGTCGCTCCTATTTCAGATAGCGTATTGGGCTAAGCGGCATCTCAAAGCGCATGAAATGGCGAGTGAAATGCACTATTACACTTCTAGGGTAGGGCAAACGGAGACCCGATTAGATCATTTTATATTATGGTTAATTTAAGAATTCAGTCAAATTCTATCACATTTGTTCAACTTACGTCGCTCCTATTTCAGGTAGCGTACTGGGCTAGGCAGAATATTAAAGCGCGTGGATTGGCGAGTAAAATGCACTATTAAACTTTTATGATAGGGCAATCGGAGACCCGATTAGATCATTTTATATTTTGGTTAATATAAGAATTCAGCGAAATTCTATTACAATTGTTCTATTTACGTCGCTCCTATTTCAGATAGCGTATTGGGCTAAGCGGCTCCTCAAAGCGCATGACATGGCGAGTGAAATGCACTATTAAACTTCTAGGGTAGGGCGAACAGAGACCCGATTAGATCATTTTACATTAAGGTTAATATAAGTATTCAGGGAAATTCTATCACATTTGTTCAATTTACGTCGCTCCTATTTCAGATAGCGTATTGGGCTAAGCGGTATCTCAAAGCGCATGAAATGGCGAGTAAAATGCACTGTTAAACTTCTAGGGTAGGGCAAACAGAGACCCGATTAGATCATTTTATATTATGGTTAATTTAAGAATTCAGCCGAATTCTATCACATTTGTTCAATTTACGTCGCTCCTATTGCAGATAGCGTATTGGGCTAAGCGGCATCTCAAAGCGCATGAAATGACGAGTGAAATGCACTAGTAATCTTCTAGGGTAGGGCGAACAGAGACCCGATTAGATCATTTTATATTACGGTTAATTTAAGAATTCAGCCAAATTCTATCACATTTGTTCAATTTACGTCGCTCCTGTTTCAGATAGCGTATTGGGCTAAGCGGCATCTCAAAGCGCATGAAATGGCGAGTAATATGCACTGTTAAACTTCTAGGGTAGGGCAAACAGAGACCCGATTAGATCATTTTATATTATGGTTAATTTAAGAATTCAGCCGAATTTTATCACATTTGTTCAATTTACGTCGCTCCTATTGCAGATAGCGTATTGGGCTAAGCGGCATCTCAAAGCGCATGAAATGACGAGTGAAATGCGCTTGTAATCTTCTAGGGTAGGGCGAACAGAGACCCGATTAGATCATTTTATATTACGGTTAATATAAGAATTCAGCGTAATTCTATCACATTCGTTCAACATACGTCGCTCCTATTTCAGATAGTGTACTGGGCCAGGCGGCATCTTAAAGCACGTGGAAGGGCGAGTAAAATGCACTACTAAACTTCTATGATAGGGCAATCAGAGTCCCGTTTAGATCATTTTATATTTTGTTTAATATAAGATTTCAGGGAAATTCTATCACATTTGTTCAATTTACGTCGCTCCTATGTCAGATAGCGTATTGGGCTAAGCGGCATCTCAAAGCGCATGAAATGGCGAGTAAAATGCACTATTAAACTTATAGGGTAGGGCAAACAGAGACCCGATTAGATCATATTATATTATGGTTAATTTACGAATTCAGCAAAATTCTATCACATTTGTTCAATTTACATCGCTCCTATTTCAGATATCGTATTGGGCTAAGCGGCAACACAAAGCGCATGAAATGACGAGTGAAATGCAGTATTAAACTTCTAGGGTAGGGAGAACAGAGACCCGATTAGATCATTTTACATTAAGGTTAATATAAGAATTCAGGGAAATTCTATCACATTTGTTCAATTTACGTCGCTCCTATTTCAGATAGCGTACTGGGCTAGGCGGCATCTTAAAGCGCGTGGAATGGCGAGTAAAATGCACTACTAAACTTCTATGATAGGGCAATCAGAGTCCCGTTTAGATCATTTTATATTTTGTTTAATATAAGATTTCAGGGAAACTCTATCACATTTGTTCAATTTACGTCGCTCCTATTTCAGATAGCGTATTGGGCTAAGCGGCATCTCAAATCCCATGAAATGGCGAGTAAAATGCACTATTAAACTTGTAGGGTAGGGCAAACAGAGACCCGATTAGATCATATTATATTATGGTTAATTTACGAATTCAGCAAAATTCTATCACATTTGTTCAATTTACATCGCTCCTATTTCAGATATCGTATTGGGCTCAGCGGCAACACAAAGCGCATGAAATGACGAGTGAAATGCAGTATTAAACTTCTAGGGTAGGGAGAACAGAGACCCGATTAGATCATTTTACATTAAGGTTAATATAAGAATTCAGGGAAATTCTATCACATTTGTTCAATTTACGTCGCTCCTATTTCAGATAGCGTATTGGGCTAAGCGGCATCTCAAAGCGCATGAAATGGCGAGTAAAATGCACTGTTAAACTTCTAGGGTAGGGCAAACAGAGACCCGATTAGATCATTTTATATTATGGTTAATTTAAGAATTCAGCGTAATTCTATCACATTTGTTCAACTTACGTCGCTCCTATTTCAGATAGCGTACTGGGCTAGGCGGCATCTTAAAGCGCGTGGAATGGCGAGTAAAATGCACTACTAAACTTCTATGATAGGGCAATCAGAGTCCCGTTTAGATCATTTTATATTTTGTTTAATATAAGATTTCAGGGAAATTCTATCACATTTGTTCAATTTACGTCGCTCCTATTTCAGATAGCGTATTGGGCTAAGCGGCATCTCAAATCGCATGAAATGGCGAGTAAAATGCACTATTAAACTTCTAGGGTAGGGCAAACAGAGACCCGATAAGATCATTTTATATTATGGTTAATTTAAGAATTCAGCCAAATTCTATCACATTTGTTCAATTTACGTCGCTCCTATTTCAGATAGCGTACTGGGCGAGGCGGAATCTTAAAGCGCGTGGATTGGCGAGTAAAATGCACTATTAAACTTCTATGATAGGGCAATCAGAGACCCGATTAGATCATTTTATATTTTGGTTAATATAAGAATTCAGCGAAATTCTATCACAATTGTTCTATTTACGTCGCTCCTATTTCAGATAGCGTATTGGGCTAAGCGGCATCTCAAAGGGCATGAAATGGCGAGTGAAATGCACTATTACACTTCTAGGGTAGGGCAAACAGAGACCCGATTAGATCATTTTATATTATGGTTAATTTAAGAATTCAGCCAAATTCTATCACATTTGTTCAACTTACGTCGCTCCTATTTCAGATAGCGTACTGGGCTAGGCGGAATCATAAAGCGCGTGGATTGGCGAGTAAAATGCACTATTAAACTTCTATGATAGGGCAATCGGAGACCCGATTAAATCTTTTTATATTTTGGTTAATATAAGAATTCAGCGAAATTCTATTACAATTGTTCTATTTACGTCGCTCCTATTTCAGATAGCGTATTGGGCTAAGCGGCATCTCAAAGCGCATGAAATGGCGAGTGAAATGCACTATTAAACTTCTAGGGTAGGGCGAACAGAGACCCGATTAGATCATTTTACATTAAGGTTAATATAAGTATTCAGGGAAATTCTATCACATTTGTTCAATTTACGTCGCTCCTATTTCAGATAGCGTATTGGGCTAAGCGGTATCTCAAAGCGCATGAAATGGCGAGTAAAATGCACTGTTAAACTTCTAGGGTAGGGCAAACAGAGACCCGATTAGATCATTTTATATTATGGTTAATTTAAGAATTCAGCCGAATTCTATCACATTTGTTCAATTTACGTCGCTCCTATTGCAGATAGCGTATTGGGCTAAGCGGCATCTCAAAGCGCATGAAATGACGAGTGAAATGCACTAGTAATCTTCTAGGGTAGGGCGAACAGAGACCCGATTAGATCATTTTATGTTACGGTTAATTTAAGAATTCAGCCAAATTCTATCACATTTGTTCAATTTACGTCGCTCCTATTTCAGATAGCGTATTGGGCTAAGCGGCATCTCAAAGCGCATGAAATGGCGAGTAAAATGCACTGCTAAACTTGTAGGGTACGTCAAACAGAGACCCGATTAGATCATTTTATATTATAGTTAATTTAAGATGTCAGCAAAATTCTGTCACATTTGTTCAATTTACATCGCTCCTATTTCAGATATCGTATTGGGCTAAGCGGCAACACAAAGCGCATGAAATGACGAGTGAAATGCTGTATTATACTTCTAGGGTAGGGCAAACAGAGACCCGATTAGATCATTTTATATTATGGTTAATTTAAGAATTCAGCCAAATTCTATCACATTTGTTCAATTTACGTCGCTACTATTTCAGATAGCGTATTGGGCTAAGCGCCATCTCAAAGCGCATGAAATGGCGAGTAAAATGCACTGTTAAACTTCTAGGGTTGGGCAAACAGAGACCCGATTAGATCATTTTATATTATGGTTAATTTAAGAATTCAGCCAAATTCTATCACAATTGTTCTATTTACGTCGCTCCTATTTCAGATAGCGTATTGGGCTAAGCGGCATCTCAAAGCGCATGAAATGGCGAGTGAAATGCACTATTACACTTCTAGGGTAGGGCAAACGGAGACCCGATTAGATCATTTTATATTATGGTTAATTTAAGAATTCAGCCAAATTCTATCACATTTGTTCAACTTACGTCGCTCCTATTTCATATAGCGTACTGGGCTAGGTGGCATCTTAAAGCGCGTGGAATGGCGACTAAAATGCACTATTAAACTTCTATGATAGGGCAATCGGAGACCCGATTAGATCATTTTATATTTTGGTTAATATAAGAATTCAGCGAAATTCTATTACAATTGTTCTATTTACGTCGCTCCTATTTCAGATAGCGTATTGGGCTAAGCGGCATCTCAAAGCGCATGAAATGGCGAGTGAAATGCACTATTAAACTTCTAGGGTAGGGCGAACAGAGACCCGATTAGATCATTTTACATTAAGGTTAATATAAGTATTCAGGGAAATTCTATCACATTTGTTCAATTTACGTCACTCCTATTTCAGATAGCGTACTGGGCTAGGCGGCATCTTAAAGCGCGTGGAATGGCGAGTAAAATGCACTACTAAACTTCTATGATAGGGCAATCAGAGTCCCGTTTAGATCATTTTATATTTTGTTTAATATAAGATTTCAGGGAAATTCTATCACATTTGTTCAATTTACGTCGCTCCTATTTCAGATAGCGTATTGGGCTAAGCGGCATCTCAAATCGCATGAAATGGCGAGTAAAATGCACTATTAAACTTCTAGGGTAGGGCAAACAGAGACCCGATAAGATCATTTTATATTATGGTTAATTTAAGAATTCAGCCAAATTCTATCACATTTGTTCAATTTACGTCGCTCCTATTTCAGATAGCGTACTGGGCGAGGCGGAATCTTAAAGCGCGTGGATTGGCGAGTAAAATGCACTATTAAACTTCTATGATAGGGCAATCAGAGACCCGATTAGATCATTTTATATTTTGGTTAATATAAGAATTCAGCGAAATTCTATCACAATTGTTCTATTTACGTCGCTCCTATTTCAGATAGCGTATTGGGCTAAGCGGCATCTCAAAGGGCATGAAATGGCGAGTGAAATGCACTATTACACTTCTAGGGTAGGGCAAACGGAGACCCGATTAGATCATTTTATATTATGGTTAATTTAAGAATTCAGCCAAATTCTATCACATTTGTTCAACTTACGTCGCTCCTATTTCAGATAGCGTACTGGGCTAGGCGGAATCATAAAGCGCGTGGATTGGCGAGTAAAATGCACTATTAAACTTCTATGATAGGGCAATCGGAGACCCGATTAAATCTTTTTATATTTTGGTTAATATAAGAATTCAGCGAAATTCTATTACAATTGTTCTATTTACGTCGCTCCTATTTCAGATAGCGTATTGGGCTAAGCGGCATCTCAAAGCGCATGAAATGGCGAGTGAAATGCACTATTAAACTTCTAGGGTAGGGCGAACAGAGACCCGATTAGATCATTTTACATTAAGGTTAATATAAGTATTCAGGGAAATTCTATCACATTTGTTCAATTTACGTCGCTCCTATTTCAGATAGCGTATTGGGCTAAGCGGTATCTCAAAGCGCATGAAATGGCGAGTAAAATGCACTGTTAAACTTGTAGGGTACGTCAAACAGAGACCCGATTAGATCATTTTATATTATAGTTAATTTAAGATGTCAGCAAAATTCTGTCACATTTGTTCAATTTACATCGCTCCTATTTCAGATATCGTATTGGGCTAAGCGGCAACACAAAGCGCATGAAATGACGAGTGAAATGCTGTATTATACTTCTAGGGTAGGGCAAACAGAGACCCGATTAGATCATTTTATATTATGGTTAATTTAAGAATTCAGCCAAATTCTATCACATTTGTTCAATTTACGTCGCTACTATTTCAGATAGCGTATTGGGCTAAGCGCCATCTCAAAGCGCATGAAATGGCGAGTAAAATGCACTGTTAAACTTCTAGGGTTGGGCAAACAGAGACCCGATTAGATCATTTTATATTATGGTTAATTTAAGAATTCAGCCAAATTCTATCACAATTGTTCTATTTACGTCGCTCCTATTTCAGATAGCGTATTGGGCTAAGCGGCATCTCAAAGCGCATGAAATGGCGAGTGAAATGCACTATTACACTTCTAGGGTAGGGCAAACGGAGACCCGATTAGATCATTTTATATTATGGTTAATTTAAGAATTCAGCCAAATTCTATCACATTTGTTCAACTTACGTCGCTCCTATTTCATATAGCGTACTGGGCTAGGTGGCATCTTAAAGCGCGTGGAATGGCGACTAAAATGCACTATTAAACTTCTATGATAGGGCAATCGGAGACCCGATTAGATCATTTTATATTTTGGTTAATATAAGAATTCAGCGAAATTCTATTACAATTGTTCTATTTACGTCGCTCCTATTTCAGATAGCGTATTGGGCTAAGCGGCATCTCAAAGCGCATGAAATGGCGAGTGAAATGCACTATTAAACTTCTAGGGTAGGGCGAACAGAGACCCGATTAGATCATTTTACATTAAGGTTAATATAAGTATTCAGGGAAATTCTATCACATTTGTTCAATTTACGTCACTCCTATTTCAGATAGCGTATTGGGCTAAGCGGTATCTCAAAGCGCATGAAATGGCGAGTAAAATGCACTGTTAAACTTCTAGGGTAGGGCAAACAGAGACCCGATTAGATTATTTTATATTATGGTTAATTTCAGAATTCAGCCGAATTCTATCACATTTGTTCAATTTACGTCGCTCCTATTGCAGATAGCGTATTGGGCTAAGCGGCATCTTAAAGCGCAAGAAATGGCGAGTAAAATGCACTATTAAACTTCTAGGGTAGGGCAAACAGAGACCCGATAAGATGATTTTATATTATGGTTA
>CAKAJE020000423.1:267574-363496 GCA_916610135.2 Macropis europaea | reverse complement strand
CCCCATTCCATTCGCTTTGAGATGCCGCTTAGCCCAGTACGCTATCTGAAATAGGAGCGACGTAAATTGAACAAATGTGATAGAATTTCGCTGAATTCTTAAATTAACTATAATATAAAATTATCTAATCGGGTCTCTGTTTGCCCTACCCTAGAAGTTTAATAGTGCATTTTGCTCGCCATTTCATGCGCTTTGAGAAGCCGCTTAGCCCAATACGCTATCAGAAATAGGAGCGACATAAATTGAACAAATGTGATAGAATTTCGCTGAATTCTTAAATAAACTATAATATAAAATGATCCAATCGGGTCTCTGTTTGCCTTACCCTAGAAGTTTAATAGTGCATTTTACTCGCCATGCCACGGGCTTTAAGATGCCTCCTAGCCCAGTACGCTATCTGAAATAGGAGCGACATAAATTGAACAAATGTGATAGAACCTCGCTGAATTCTTTTATTAACCAAAATGTAAAATGATCTAATCGGGTCTCTGTTCGCCCTACCACAGAAGTCTAATAGTGCATTATACTCGCCATTTCATGCGCTTTTAGATGCCTCTTAGCCCAGGACGCTATCTCAAATAGGAACGACGTAAATTGAACAAATGTGATAGAATTTCACTGAATTCTTAAATTAACCATAATATAAAATGATCTAGTCGGGTCTCTGATTGCCCTATCATAGAAGTTTAACTGTGCATTTCACTCATCATTTCATGCGCTCTGAGGTGCCGCTTTGCCCAATAAGCTATCTGAAATAGGAGCGACGTAAATTGAACAAATGTGATAGAATTACGCTGCATTCTTATATTATCCGTAATATAAAAAGATCTAATCGGGTCTCTGATCGCCCTACCACAGAAGTCTAACAGTGCATTTCACTCGCCATTTCATGCGCTTTGAGATGCCGCTTAGCCCAATACGCTATCTGAAATGGGAGCGACGTAAATTGAACAAATGTGATAGAATTTCCCTGAAATCTTATATTAAACAAAATATAAAATGATCTAATCGGGTCTCTGATTGCCCTATCATAGAAGTTTAATCGTGCATTTTACTCGCCATTCCACGCGCTTTAAGATGCCGCCTAGCCCAGTACGCTATCTGAAATGGGAGCGACGTAAGTTGAACAAACGTGATAGAATTACGCTGCATTCTTATATTAACCGTAATATAAAATGATCTAATCGGGTCTCTGTTTGCCTTATCCTAGAAGTTTAATAGTGCATTATACTCGCCATTTCATGCGTTTTACATGCCGCCTAGCCCAGTACGCTATCTGAAATGGGAGCGAAGTAAGTTGAACAAATGTGATAGAAATACGCTGAATTCTTATATTAACGGTAATATAAAATGATCTAATCGGGTCTCTGTTTGCCTTATCCTAGAAGTTTTATAGTGCATTATACTCGCCATTACATGCGCTTTTAGATGCCGCTTAGCAAAATACGCTATCTGAAATAGGAGCGACGTAAATTGAACAAATGTGATAGAATTTCGCTGAATTCTTATATTAACCAAAATATAAAATGATCTAATCGGGTCTCTGATTGCCCTATCATAGAAGTTTAATCGTGCATTTTACTCGCCATTCCGCGCGCTTTAAGATGCCGCCTAGCCCAGTGCGCCATCTGAAATAGGAGCGACGTAAATTGAACAAATGTGATAGAATTTCGCTGAATTCTTAAATTAACCATAATATAAAATGATCTAGTCGGGTCTCTGATTGCCCTATCATAGAAGTTTAACAGTACATTTCACTCATCATTTCATGCGCTTTGAGATGCCGCTGTGCCCAATAAGCTATCTGAAATAGGAACGACGTAAATTGAAAAATGTGGTAGAATTTCCCTGAATTCTTATATTAACCTTAATGTAAAATGATCTAATCGGGTCTCAGTTCGCCCTACCATAGAAGTCTAATAGTGCATTTCACTCGTCATTTCATGCGCTTTGAGATTCCGCTTAGCCCAGTACGCTATCTGAAATAGGAGCAACGTAAATTGAACAAATGTGATAGAATTTCGCTGAATTCTTTAATTAATCATAATATAAAATGATCAAATCGGGTCTCTGTTTGCCCTACCCAGAACTTTAATAGTGCATTTTACTCGCCATTTCATGCGCCTTCAGATGCCGCTTAGCCCAATACGCTATCTGAAATAGGAGCGACGTAACTTGAACAAATGTGATAGAATTACGCTGAATTCTTATATTAACCGTAATATAAAATGATCTAATCGGGTCTCTGTTTGCCTTATCCTAGAAGTTTAATAGTGCATTATACTCGCCATTTCATGCGCTTTTAGATGCCGCTTAGCCCAGGACGCTATCTGAAATAGGAACGACGTAAATTGAACAAATGTGATAGAATTTCCCTGAATTCTTATATTAACCTTAATGTAAAATGATCTAATCGGTTCTCTGTTCGCCCTACCCTAGAAGTTTAATAGTGCCTTTCACTCGTCATTTAATGCGCTTTGAGATGCCGCTTAGCCCAATACGCTATCTAAAATAGGAACGACGTAAATTGAACAAATGTGACAGAATTTTGCTGAATTCTTGTATTAACCAAAATATAAAATGATATAATCGTGTCTCTGATTGCCCTATCATAGAAGTTTAATAGTGCATTTCACTCGCCATTCCACGCGCTTTAAGATGCCGTCTAGCCCAGTGCGCTATCTGAAATAGGAACAACGTAAATTGAACAAATGTGATAGAATTTTGCTGAATTCTTAAATTAACCATAATATAAACTGATCTAATCGGGTCTCTGTTTGCCCTACCCTAGAAGTGTAACAGTGCATTTTACTCGCCATTCCACGCGCTTTAAGATGCCGCCTAGCCCAGTACGCTATCTGAAATAGGAACGACGTAAATTGTACAAATGTGATAGAATTTTGCAGAATTCTTAAATTAACCATAATATAAAATGATCTAATCGGGTCTCTGTTTGCCCTACCCTAGAAATTTAACAGTGCGTTTTACTCGCCATTTCATGCGCTTTGAGATGCCGCTTAGCCCAATACGCTATCTGAAATAGGAGCGACGTAAGTTGAACAAATGTGATAGAATTACGCTGCATTCTTATATTAACCGTAATATAAAACGTCTAATCGGGTCTCTGTTTGCCTTATCCTAGAAGTTTAATAGTGCATTATACTCGCCATTTCATGCGCTTTGAGATGCCGCTTACCCCAGTACGCTATCTGAAATAGGAGCGACGTAACTTGAACAAATGTGATAGAATTACGCTGAATTCTTATATTAACCGTAATATAAAATGATCTAATCGGGTCTCTGTTTGCCTTATCCTAGAAGTTTAATAGTGCATTATACTCGCCATTTCATGCGCTTTTAGATGCCGCTTAGCCCAGGACGCTATCTGAAATAGGAACGACGTAAATTGAACAAATGTGATAGAATTTCGCTGAATTCTTATATTAACCTTAATGTAAAATGATCTAATCGGGTCTCTGTTCGCCCTAGCCTAGAACTTTAATAGTGCATTTTATTCGCCATTTCATACGCTTTGAGATGCCTCTTTGCCCAATACGCTATCTGAAATGGGAGCGACGTAAATTGAACAAATGAGATAGAATTTCCCTGAATTCTTATATTAACCTTAATGTAAAATGATCTAATCGGGTCTCTGTTCGCCCTACCCTAGAAGTTTAATAGTGCATTTTACTCCCCATTCCATTCGCTTTGAGATGCCGCTTAGCCCAGTACGCTATCTGAAATAGGAGCGACGTAAATTGAACAAATGTGATCGAATTTCGCTGAATTCTTAAATTAACTATAATATAAAATTATCTAATCGGGTCTCTGTTTGCCCTACCCTAGAAGTTTAATAGTGCATTTTGCTCGCCATTTCATGCGCTTTGAGAAGCCGCTTAGCCCAATACGCTATCAGAAATAGGAGCGACATAAATTGAACAAATGTGATAGAATTTCGCTGAATTCTTAAATAAACTATAATATAAAATGATCCAATCGGGTCTCTGTTTGCCTTACCCTAGAAGTTTAATAGTGCATTTTACTCGCCATGCCACGGGCTTTAAGATGCCTCCTAGCCCAGTACGCTATCTGAAATAGGAGCGACATAAATTGAACAAATGTGATAGAACCTCGCTGAATTCTTTTATTAACCAAAATGTAAAATGATCTAATCGGGTCTCTGTTCGCCCTACCACAGAAGTCTAATAGTGCATTATACTCGCCATTTCATGCGCTTTTAGATGCCTCTTAGCCCAGGACGCTATCTCAAATAGGAACGACGTAAATTGAACAAATGTGATAGAATTTCACTGAATTCTTAAATTAACCATAATATAAAATGATCTAGTCGGGTCTCTGATTGCCCTATCATAGAAGTTTAACTGTGCATTTCACTCATCATTTCATGCGCTCTGAGGTGCCGCTTTGCCCAATAAGCTATCTGAAATAGGAGCGACGTAAATTGAACAAATGTGATAGAATTACGCTGCATTCTTATATTATCCGTAATATAAAAAGATCTAATCGGGTCTCTGATCGCCCTACCACAGAAGTCTAACAGTGCATTTCACTCGCCATTTCATGCGCTTTGAGATGCCGCTTAGCCCAATACGCTATCTGAAATGGGAGCGACGTAAATTGAACAAATGTGATAGAATTTCCCTGAAATCTTATATTAAACAAAATATAAAATGATCTAATCGGGTCTCTGATTGCCCTTTCATAGAAGTTTAATAGTGCATTTCACTCGCCATTCCACGCGCTTTAAGATGCCGTCTAGCCCAGTGCGCTATCTGAAATAGGAACAACGTAAATTGAACAAATGTGATAGAATTTTGCTGAATTCTTAAATTAACCATAATATAAACTGATCTAATCGGGTCTCTGTTTGCCCTACCCTAGAAGTGTAACAGTGCATTTTACTCGCCATTCCACGCGCTTTAAGATGCCGCCTAGCCCAGTACGCTATCTGAAATAGGAACGACGTAAATTGTACAAATGTGATAGAATTTTGCAGAATTCTTAAATTAACCATAATATAAAATGATCTAATCGGGTCTCTGTTTGCCCTACCCTAGAAACTTAACAGTGCGTTTTACTCGCCATTTCATGCGCTTTGAGATGCCGCTTAGCCCAATACGCTATCTGAAATAGGAGCGACGTAAGTTGAACAAATGTGATAGAATTACGCTGCATTCTTATATTAACCGTAATATAAAACGTCTAATCGGGTCTCTGTTTGCCTTATCCTAGAAGTTTAATAGTGCATTATACTCGCCATTTCATGCGCTTTGAGATGCCGCTTATCCCAGTACGCTATCTGAAATAGGAGCGACGTAACTTGAACAAATGTGATAGAATTACGCTGAATTCTTATATTAACCGTAATATAAAATGATCTAATCGGGTCTCTGTTTGCCTTATCCTAGAAGTTTAATAGTGCATTATACTCGCCATTTCATGCGCTTTTAGATGCCGCTTAGCCCAGGACGCTATCTGAAATAGGAACGACGTAAATTGAACAAATGTGATAGAATTTCCCTGAATTCTTATATTAACCTTAATGTAAAATGATCTAATCGGTTCTCTGTTCGCCCTACCCTAGAAGTTTAATAGTGCCTTGCACTCGTCATTTAATGCGCTTTGAGATGCCGCTTAGCCCAATACGCTATCTGAAATAGGAACGACGTAAATTGAACAAATGTGACAGAATTTTGCTGAATTCTTGTATTAACCAAAATATAAAATGATATAATCGTGTCTCTGATTGCCCTATCATAGAAGTTTAATAGTGCATTTCACTCGCCATTCCACGCGCTTTAAGATGCCGTCTAGCCCAGTGCGCTATCTGAAATAGGAACAACGTAAATTGAACAAATGTGATAGAATTTTGCTGAATTCTTAAATTAACCATAATATAAACTGATCTAATCGGGTCTCTGTTTGCCCTACCCTAGAAGTGTAACAGAGCATTTTACTCGCCATTCCACGCGCTTTAAGATGCCGCCTAGCCCAGTACGCTATCTGGAATAGGAACGACGTAAATTGTACAAATGTGATAGAATTTTGCAGAATTCTTAAATTAACCATAATGTAAAATGATCTAATCGGGTCTCTGTTTGCCCTACCCTAGAAATTTAACAGTGCGTTTTACTCGCCATTTCATGCGCTTTGAGATGCCGCTTAGCCCAATACGCTATCTGAAATAGGAGCGACGTAAGTTGAACAAATGTGATAGAATTACGCTGCATTCTTATATTAACCGTAATATAAAACGTCTAATCGGGTCTCTGTTTGCCTTATCCTAGAAGTTTAATAGTGCATTATACTCGCCATTTCATGCGCTTTGAGATGCCGCTTATCCCAGTACGCTATCTGAAATAGGAGCGACGTCAATTGAACAAATGTGATCGAATTTCGCTGAATTCTTAAATTAACCATAATATAAAATGATCTAATCCGGTCTCTGTTTGCCCTACCCTAGAAGTTTAATAGTGCATTTTGCTCGCCATTTCATGCGCTTTGAGATGCCGCTTAGCCCAATAGGCTATCTGAAACAGGAGCGACGTAAATTGAACAAATGTGATAGAATTTCCCTGAAATCTTATATTAAACAAAATATAAAATGATCTAATCGGGTCTCTGATTGCCCTATCATAGAAGTTTAGTAGTGCATTTTACTCGCCCTTCCACGCGCTTCAAGAGGCCGCCTAGCCCAGTACGCTATCTGAAATAGGAGCGACGTAAGTTGAACAAATGTGATAGAATTACGCTGAATTCGTATATTAACCGTAATATAAAATGATCTAATCGGGTCTCTGTTTGCCTTACCCTAAAAGTTTAATAGTGCATTTTACTCGCCATTCCACGCGCTTTAAGATGCCGCTTAGCCCAATACGCTATCTGAAATAGGAGCGACGTAAATTGAACAAATGTGATAGAATTTCTCTGAATTCTTATATTAACCTTAATGTAAAATGATCTAATCGGGTCTCTGTTCGCCCCACCATAGAAGTCTAATAGTGCATTTCACTCGTCATTTCTTGCGCTTTGAGATGCCGCTTTGCCCAATACGCTATCTGAAATAGGAGCGACGTAAATTGAACAAATGTGATAGAATTTCGCTGAATTCTTGTATTAAACAAAATATAAAATGATCTAATCGGGTCTCTGATTGCCCTATCATAGAAGTATAATAGTGCATTTCACTCGCCATTCCACGCGCTTTAAGATGCCGCCTAGCCCAGTACGCTATCTGAAATACGAACGACGTAAATTGAACAAATGTGATAGAATTTCGGTGAATTCTTAAATTAACCATAATATAAAATGATCTAATCGGTTCTCTGTTTGCCCTACCCTAGAAGTTGAACAGTGCATTTGACTCGCCAATCCACGCGCTTTAAGATTCCGCCTAGCCCAGTACGCTATCTGAAATAGGAGCGACGTAAATTGAACAAATGTGATAGAATTTTGCTGAATTCTTAAATTAACCATAATATAAAATGATCTAATCGGGTCTCTGTTTGTCCTACCCTAGACGTTTAATAGTTCATTTTACTCGCCATTCCACGCGCTTTAAGATGCCGCCTAGCCCAGTACGCCATCTGAAATAGGTGCGACGTAAATTGAACTAATGTGATAGAATTTCGCTGAATTCTTAAATTAACCATAATATAAAATGATCTAATAGGGTCTCTGTTCGCCCTACCCTAGAAGTGTAATAGTGCATTTTACTCGCCATTCCATGCGCTTTGAGGCGCCGCTTAGCCCAATACGCTATCTGAAATATCAACGACGTAAATTGAACAAATGTGACAGAATTTCGCTGTATTCTTATATTAACCTTAATGTAAAATGATCTAATCGGGTCTCTGTTCGCCCCGCCCTAGAAGTTTAATAGTGCATTTCACTAATGATTTCATGCGCTTTGAGATGCCGCTTAGCCCAATACGCTATCTGAAGTAGGAGCGACGTAAATTGAACAAATGTGATAGAATTTCCCTGAAATCTTATATTAAACCAAATATAAAATGGTCTAATCGGGACTCTGATTGCCCTATCATTGAAGTTTAACAGTGCATTTTGCTCACCATTCCACGCGCTTTAAGATGCCGCTTAGCCCAAAACGCTATCTGAAATAGGAGCGACGTAAATTGAACAAATGTGATAGAATTTCCCTGAATTCTTGTATTTACCTTAATGTAAAATGATCTAATCGGGTCTCTGTTCGCCCCACCATAGAAGTCTAATAGTGCATTTCACTCGTCATTTCATGCGCTTTGAGATGCCGCTTAGCCCAATACGCTATCTGAAACAGGAGCGACGTAAATTGAACAAATGTGATAGAATTTTGCTGAATTCTTAAATTAACCATAATATAAAATGATCTAATCGGGTCTCTGTTTGCCCTACCCTTGAAGTTTAATAGTGCATTTTACTCGCCATTTCATGCGCTTTGAGATGCCGCTTAGCTCAATACGCTATCTGAAATAGGAACGACGTAAATTGAACAAATGTGATAGAATTTTGCTGAATTCTTAAATTAACCATAATATAAAATGATCTAATCGGGTCTCTGTTTGCCCTACCCTTGAAGTTTAATAGTGCATTTTACTCGCCATTTCATGCGCTTTGAGATGCCGCTTAGCTCAATACGCTATCTGAAATAGGAACGACGTAAATTGAACAAATGTGATAGAATTTCCCTGAAATCTTATATTAACCGTAATATAAAATGATATAATCGGGTCTCTGTTTGCCCTACCCTAGAAGTTTAATAGTGCATTTTACTCGCCATTGCATGTGCTTTGAGATGCCGCATAGCCCAATACGCTATCTGAAATAGGAGCGACGTAAATTGAACAAATGTGATAGAATTTCCGTGAATTCTTATATTAACCTTAATGTAAAATGATCTAATCGGGTCTCTGATCGCCCTAGCATAGAAGTCTAATAGTGCATTTCACTCGCCATTTCATGCGCTTTGAGATGCCTCTTAGCCCAATACGCTATCTGAAATAGGAGCGACGTAAGTTGAACAAATGTGATAGAATTTCCCTGAAATCTTATATTAAACAAAATATAAAATGATCTAATCGGGTCTCTGATTGCCCTTTCATAGAAGTTTAGTAGTGCATTTTACTCGCCATTTCATGCGCTTTTAGATGCCGCCTAGCCCAGTACGCTATCTGAAATGGGAGCGACGTAAGTTGAACAAATGTGATAGAATTACGCTGCATTCTTATATTAACCGTAATATAAAACGTCTAATCGGGTCTCTGTTTGCCTTATCCTAGAAGTTTAATAGTGCATTATACTCGCCATTTCATGCGCTTTGAGATGCCGCTTAGCCCAGTACGCTATCTGAAATAGGAGCGACGTCAATTGAACAAATGTGATCGAATTTCGCTGAATTCTTAAATTAACCATAATATAAAATGATCTAATCCGGTCTCTGTTTGCCCTACCCTAGAAGTTTAATAGTGCATTTTGCTCGCCATTTCATGCGCTTTGAGATGCCGCTTAGCCCAATAAGCTATCTGAAATAGGAGCGACGTAAATTGAACAAATGTGATAGAATTTCCCTGAAATCTTATATTAAACCAAATATAAAATAGTCTAATCGGGACTCTGATTGCCCAATCACTGAAGTTTAATAGTGCATTTTGCTCACCATTCCACGCGCTTTAAGATGCCGCTTAGCCCAAAACGCTATCTGAAATAGGAGCGACGTAAATTGAACAAATGTGATAGAATTTCCCTGAATTCTTGTATTAACCTTAATGTAAAATGATCTAATCGGGTCTCTGTTCGCCCCACCATAGAAGTCTAATAGTGCATTTCACTCGTCATTTCATGCGCTTTGAGATGCCGCTTAGCCCAATACGCTATCTGAAATAGGAGCGACGTAAATTGAACAAATGTGATAGAATTTCGGTGAATTATTCAATTAACCATAATATAAAATGATCTAATCGGGTCTCTGTTTGCCCTACCCTAGAAGTTTAATAGTGCATTTTAATCGCCATTTCTTACGCTTTGACATGCCGGTTAGCCCAATACGCTATCTGAAATAGGAGCGACGTAAATTGAACAAATGTGATAGAATTTCGGTGAATTATTCAATTAACCATAATATAAAATGATCTAATCGGGTCTCTGTTTGCCCTACCCTAGAAGTTTAATAGTGCATTTTACTCGCCATTTCTTGTGCTTTGAGATGCCGCTTAGCCGAATACGCTATCTGAAATATCAACGACGTAAATTGAACAAATGTGATAGAATTTCGCGGAATTCTTATATTAACATCAATGTAAAATGATCTAATCGGGTCTCTGTTCGCCCTACCCTAGAAGTTTAATAGTGCATTTCACTCGTCATTTCATGCGCTTTGAGATGCCGCTCAGCCCAATAAGCTATCTGAAATTGGAGCGACGTAAATGGAACAAATGTGATAGAATTTCGCTGAATTCTTGTATTAACCAAAACATAAATTGACCTAGGCGGGGCTCTGTTTGCCCTATCATAGAAGTTTAATAGTGCATTTCACTCGTCATTTCATGCGCTTTGAGATGCCGCTTAGCCCAATACGCTATCTGAAATAGGAGCGACGTAAGTTGAACAAATGCGATACAATTTCCCTGAATTCTTATATCAACCTTAATGTAAAATGATCTAATAGGGTCTCTGTTCGCCCTACCCTAGAAGTTTAATAGTGCATTTCACTCGTCATTTCATGCGCATTGAGATGCCGCTTAGCCCAATACGCTATCTGAAATAGGAGCGAAGTAAATTGAACAAATGTGATAGAATTTCGCTGAATTCTTATGTTAACCAAAATATAAAATCATCTAATCGGGTCTCTGATTGCCCTATCATAGAAGTTTAATACTGCATTTTACTCGCCATTCCACGTGCTTTAAGATGCCGCCTAGCCCAGTACGCTATCTGAAATAGGACCGACGTGAATTGAACAAATGTGATAGAATTTTGCTGAATTCTTAAATTAACCATAATATAAAATGATCTAATCGGGTCTCTGTTTGCCCCACCCTAGAAGTTTAGTAGTGCATTTTACTCGCCCTTCCACGCGCTTTAAGATGCCGCCTAGCACAGTACGCTATCTGAAATAGGAGCGACGTAAGTTGAACAAATGTGATAGAATTACGCTGAATTCTTAAATTAACCATAATATAAAATGATCTAATCGGGTCTCTGTTTGACCTACCCTAGAAGTTTAATAGTGCATTTTACTCGCCAATCCACGCGCTTTAAGATTCCGCCTAGCCCAGTACGCTATCTGAAATAGGAGCGACGTAAATTGAACAAATGTGATAGAATTTTGCTGAATTCTTAAATTAACCATAATATAAAATGATCTAATCGGGTCTCTGTTTGTCCTACCCTAGACGTTTAATAAATCATTTTACTCGCCATTCCACGCGCTTTAAGATGCCGCCTAGCCCAGTACGCTATCTGAAATAGGTGCGACGTAAATTGAACTAATGTGATAGAATTTCGCTGTATTCTTAAATTAACCATAATATAAAATGATCAAATAGGGTCTCTGTTCGCCCTAGCCTAGAAGTTTAATAGTGAATTTTATTCGACATTTCATGCGCTTTGAGATGCCGCGTAGCCCAATACGCTATCTGAAGTAGGAGCGACGTAAATTGAACAAATGTGATAGAATTTCCCTGAAATCTTATATTAAACCAAATATAAAATGGTCTAATCGGGACTCTGATTGCCCTATCATTGAAGTTTAACAGTGCATTTTGCTCACCATTCCACGCGCTTTAAGATGCCACTTAGCCCAAAACGCTATCTGAAATAGGAGCGACGTAAATTGAACAAATGTGATAGAATTTCCCTGAATTCTTGTGTTTACCTTAATGTAAAATGATCTAATCGGGTCTCTGTTCGCCCCACCATAGAAGTCTAATAGTGCATTTCACTCGTCATTTCATGCGCTTTGAGATGCCGCTTAGCCCAATGCGCTATCTGAAACAGGAGCGACGTAAATTGAACAAATGTGATAGAATTTCGCTGAATTCTTAAATTAACCACAATATAAAATGATCTAATCGGGTCTCTGTTTGCCCTACCCTTGAAGTTTAATAGTGCATTTTACTCGCCATTTCATGCGCTTTGAGATGCCGCTTAGCCCAATACACTATCTGAAATAGGAGCGACGTAAATTGAACAAATGTGATAGAATTTCCGTGAATTCTTATATTAACCTTAATGTAAAATGATCTAATCGGGTCTCTGATCGCCCTAGCATAGAAGTCTAATAGTGCATTTCACTCGCCATTTCATGCGCTTTGAGATGCCTCTTAGCCCAATACGCTATCTGAAATAGGAGCGACGTAAATTGAACAAATGTGATAGAATTTCCCTGAAATCTTATATTAAACCAAATATAAAATGGTCTAATCGGGACTCTGATTGCCCTATCATTGAAGTTTAATAGTGCATTTTGCTCACCATTCCACGCGCTTTAAGATGCCGCTTAGCCCAAAACGCTATCTGAAATAGGAGCGACGTAAATTGAACAAATGTGATAGAATTTCCCTGAATTCTTGTATTAACCTTAATGTAAAATGATCTAATCGGGTCTCTGTTCGCCCCACCATAGAAGTCTAATAGTGCATTTCACTCGTCATTTCATGCGCTTTGAGATGCCGCTTAGCCCAATACGCTATCTGAAATAGGAGCGACGTAAATTGAACAAATGTGATAGAATTTCGGTGAATTATTCAATTAACCATAATATAAAATGATCTAATCGGGTCTCTGTTTGCCCCTCCCTAGAAATTTAATAGTGCATTTTACTCGCCATTTCATGCGCTTTGAGATGCCGCTTAGCCCAATACGCTATCTGAAATAGGAGCGACGTAAATTGAACAAATGCGATACAATTTGCCTGAATTCTTATATCAACCTTAATGTAAAATGATCTAATAGGGTCTCTGTTCGCCCTACCCTAGAAGTTTAATAGTGCATTTCACTCGTCATTTCATGCGCATTGAGATGCCGCTTAGCCCAATACGCTATCTGAAATAGGAGCGAAGTAAATTGAACAAATGTGATAGAATTTCGCTGAATTCTTATGTTAACCAAAATATAAAATCATCTAATCGGGTCTCTGATTGCCCTACCCTAGAAGTTTAATACTGCATTTTACTCGCCATTCCACGTGCTTTAAGATGCCGCCTAGCCCAGTACGCTATCTGAAATAGGACCGACGTGAATTGAACAAATGTGATAGAATTTTGCTGAATTCTTAAATTAACCATAATATAAAATGATCTGATCGGGTCTCTGTTTGCCCTACCCTAGAAGTTTAATAGTGCATTTTACACGCCATTTCATGCGGTTTGAGATGCCGCTTAGCTCAATACGCTATCTGATATAGGAGCGACGTAAATTGAACAAATGTGATAGGATTTTGCTGAATTCTTAAATTAACCATAATATAAAATGATCTAATCGGGTCTCTGTTTGCCCCACCCTAGAAGATTAGTAGTGCATTTTACTCGCCCTTCCACGCGCTTTAAGATGCCGCCTAGCACAGTACGCTATCTGAAATAGGAGCGACGTAAGTTGAACAAATGTGATAGAATTACGCTGAATTCTTAAATTAACCATAATATAAAATGATCTAATCGGGTCTCTGTTTGACCTACCCTAGAAGTTTAATAGTGCATTTTACTCGCCAATCCACGCGCTTTAAGATTCCGCCTAGCCCAGTACGCTATCTGAAATAGGAGCGACGTAAATTGAACAAATGTGATAGAATTTTGCTGAATTCTTAAATTAACCATAATATAAAATGATCTAATCGGGTCTCTGTTTGCCCTACCCTTGAAGTTTAATAGTGCATTTTACTCGCCATTTCATGCGCTTTGAGATGCCGCTTAGCCCAATACACTATCTAAAATAGGAGCGACGTAAATTGAACAATTGTGATAGAATTTCGCTGAATTCTTATATTAACCAAAATATAAAATGATCTAGTCGGGTCTCTGATTGCCCTATCATAGTAGTTTAATGGTGCATTTCACTCGTCATTTCTTGCGCTTTAAGTTGCCGCCTAGCCCAGTACGCTATCTGAAATTGGAGCGACGTAAATTGAACAAATGTGATAGAATTTTGCTGACATCTTGAATTAACCATAATATAAAATGATCTAATCGGGTCTCTGTTTGTCCTACCCTAGAAGATTACTAGTGCATTTCACTCGCCATTTCATGCGCTTTGAGATGCCGCTTAGCCCAATATGCTATCTGAAATAGGAGCGACGTAAATTGAACAAATGTGATAGAATTTTTCTGAATTCTTAAATAAACCATAATATGAAATGATCTAATCGGGTCTGTGTTCGCCCTACCATAGAAGTTTAATAGAGCATTCTACTCGCCAATCCACGCGCTTTAAGATGCCGCTTAGCCCAGTACGCTATCTGAAATAGGAGCGACGTAAGTTGAACAAATGTGATAGAATTACGCTGAATTATTATATTAACCGTAATATAAAATTATCTAATCGGGTCTCTGTTTGCCCTACCCTAGAAGTTTAATGGTGCACTTTGCTCGCCATTTCATGCGCTTTGAGATGGCGCTTAGCCCATGACGCTATCTGACATAGGAGCGACGTAAATTGAACAAATGTGATAGAATTTCCCTGAATTCTTATATTAACCTTAATGTAAAATGATCTAATCGGGTCTTTGTTCGCCCTACCCTAGAAGTTAAATAGTGCATTTCACTCGTCATTTCATGCGCTTTGAGATGCCGCTTAGCCCAATAAGCTATCTGAAATAGGAGCGACGTGTGTTGAACAAATGTGATAGAATTACGCTGAATTCTTATATTAACCGTAATATAAAATGATCTAATCGGGTCTCTGTTCGCACTACCCTAGAAGATTACTAGTGCATTTCACTCGCCATTTCATGCGCTTTGAGATGCCGCTTAGCCCAATATGCTATCTGAAATAGGAGCGACGGAAATAGAACAATTGTGATAGAATTTCGCTGCATTCTTATATTAACCAAAATATTAAATGATCTAATCGGGTCTCTGATTGCCCTATCATAGAAGTTTAATAGTGCATTCTACTCGCCAATCCACGCGCTTTAAGATTCCGCCTAGCCCAGTACGCTATCTGAAATAGGAGCAACGTAAATTGAACAAATGTGATTGAATTTGGCTGAATTCTTAAATTAACCATAATATGAAATGATCTAATCGGGTCTCTGTTTGCCCTACACTAGAAGTTTAATAGTGCATTTTACTCCCCATTTCATGCGCTTTGAGATGGCGCTTAGCCCAATACGCTATCTGAAATAGGAGCGACGTAAATTGAACGAATGTGATAGAATTTCGCTGGATTCTTATATTAACCAAAATATAAAATGATCTAATCGGGTCTCTGATAGCCCTATCATAGAAGTTTAATAGTGCATTTTCCTCGCCATTCCACGCGCTTTAAGATGCCGCCTAGCCCAGTACGCTATCTGAAGTAGGAGCGACGTAAGTTGAACAAATGTGATAGAATTACGCTGAATTCTTATATTAACCGTAATATCACATGATCTAATCGGGTCTCTGTTTGCCTTATCCTAGAAGTTTAATAGTGCTTTTTACTCGCCATTTCATGCTCATTGAGATGCCGCTTAGCCCAATACGCTATCTGAAATATCAGCGACGTAAATTGAACAAATGTGAGAGACTTTCGCTGAATTCTTATATTAACCTTAATGTAAAATGTTCTAATCGGGTCTCTGTTTGCCTTACCCTAGAAGTTTAATAGTGCATTTTACTCGCCATTTCATGCGCTTTGAGATGACGCTTAGCCCAATACGCTATCGGAAATAGGAGCGACGAAAGTTGAACAAATGTGATAGAATTACGCTGCATTCTTATATTAACCGTAATATAAAATGATCTAATCGCGTCTCTGTTCGCCTTACCCTAGAAGTTTAATAGTGCATTTTACTCGCCATTTCATGCGCTTTGAGATGCCGCTTTGCCCAATTAGCTATCTGAAATAGGAGCGACGTAAATTGAACAAATGTGATAGAATTTCGCTGAATCCTTATATTAACGAAAATATAAAATGATCTAATCGGCTCTCTGATTGCCGTATCATAGAAGTTTAGTAGTGCATTTAATCGCCCTTCCACGCGCTTTAAGATGCAGCCAAGCCCAGTACGCTATCTGAAATAGGAGCGACGTAAATTGAACAATTGTGTAATAGAATTTTGCTGAATTCTTAAATCAAACGTAACATAAAATGATCTAATCGGGTCTCTGTTTGCCCTACCGTAGAAGTTTAATAGTGCATTTTACTCGCCATTTCATGCGCTTTGAGATGCCGCTCAGCCCAATACGCTATCTGAAATATCAGCGACGTAAATTGAACAAATGTGATAGAATTACGCTGCATTCTTATATTAACCGTATTATAAAATGATCTAATCGGGTCTCTGTTTGCATTACCCTAGAAGTTTAATAGTGCATTTTACTCGCCATTTCATGCGCTGTGAGAGGACGCTTAGCCCAATACGCTATCGGAAATAGGAGCGACGTAAGTTGAACAAATGTGATAGAAATACGCTGCATTCTTATATTAACCGTAATATAAAATGATCTAATCGGGTCTCTGTTTGCCTTACCCTAGAAGTTTAATAGTGCATTATACTCGCCATTTCATGCGTTTTACATGCCGCCTAGCCCAGTACGCTATCTGAAATGGGAGTGACGTAAGTTGAACAAATGTGATAGAAATACGCTGAATTCTTATATTAACGGTAATATAAAATGATCTAATCGGGTCTCTGTTTGCCTTATCCTAGAAGTTTAATAGTGCATTATACTCGCCATTTCATGCGCTTTTAGATGCCGCTTAGCCCAATACGCTATCTGAAATAGGAGCGACGTAAATTGAACAAATGTGATAGAATTTCGCTGAATTCTTATATTAACCAAAATATAAAATGATCTAATCGGGTCTCTGATTGCCCTATCATAGAAGTTTAATCGTGCATTTTACTCGCCATTCCGCGCGCTTTAAGATGCCGCCTAGCCCAGTGCGCCATCTGAAATAGGAGCGACGTAAATTGTACAAATGTGATAGAATTTCGCTGAATTCTTAAATTAACCATAATATAAAATGATCTAGTCGGGTCTCTGATTGCCCTATCATAGAAGTTTAACAGTGCATTTCACTCATCATTTCATGCGCTTTGATATGCCGCTGTGCCCAATAAGCTACCTGAAATAGGAACGACGTAAATTGAAAAATGTGGTAGAATTTCCCTGAATTCTTATATTAACCTTAATGTAAAATGATCTAATCTGGTCTCAGTTCGCCCTACCATAGAAGTCTAATAGTGCATTTCACTCGTCATTTCATGCGCTTTGAGATTCCGCTTGGCCCAGTACGCTATCTGAAATAGGAGCAACGTAAATTGAACAAATGTGATAGAATTTCGCTGAATTCTTATATTAACCAAAATATAAATTGATCTAATCGGGTCTCTGATTGCCCTATCATAGAAGTTTAGGAGTGCATTTTACTCGCCATTCCACGCGCTTTAAGATGCCGCATAGCCCAGTACGCTATCTGAAATAGGAGCGACGTAAATTGAACAAATGTGATAGAATTTTGCTGACTTCTTAAATTAATCATAATATAAAATGATCAAATCGGGTCTCTGTTTGCCCTACCCAGAACTTTAATAGTGCATTTTACTCGCCATTTCATGCGCCTTCAGATGCCGCTTAGCCCAATACGCTACCTGAAATAGGAGCGACGTAACTTGAACAAATGTGATAGAATTACGCTGAATTCTTATATTAACCGTAATATAAAATGATCTAATCGGGTCTCTGTTTGCCTTATCCTAGAAGTTTAATAGTGCATTATACTCGACATTTCATGCGCTTTTAGATGCCGCTTAGCCCAGGACGCTATCTGAAATAGGAACGACGTAAATTGAACAATTGTGATAGAATTTCCCTGAATTCTTATATTAACCTTAATGTAAAATGATCTAATCGGTTCTCTGTTCGCCCTACCCTAGAAGTTTAATAGTGCCTTTCACTCGTCATTTAATGCGCTTTGAGATGCCGCTTAGCCCAATACGCTATTTGAAATAGGAACGACGTAAATTGAACAAATGTGACAGAATTTTGCTGAATTCTTGTATTAACCAAAATATAAAATGATATAATCGTGTCTCTGATTGCCCTATCATAGAAGTTTAATAGTGCATTTCACTCGCCATTCCACGCGCTTTAAGATGCCGTCTAGCCCAGTGCGCTATCTGAAATAGGAACAACGTAAATTGAACAAATGTGATAGAATTTTGCTGAATTCTTAAATTAACCATAATATAAACTGATCTAATCGGGTCTCTGTTTGCCCTACCCTAGAAGTGTAACAGTGCATTTTACTCGCCATTCCACGCGCTTTAAGATGCCGCCTAGCCCAGTACGCTATCTGAAATAGGAACGACGTAAATTGTACAAATGTGATAGAATTTTGCAGAATTCTTAAATTAACCATAATATAAAATGATCTAATCGGGTCTCTGTTTGCCCTACCCTAGAAATTTAACAGTGCGTTTTACTCGCCATTTCATGCGCTTTGAGATGCCGCTCAGCCCAATACGCTATCTGAAATAGGAGCGACGTAAGTTGAACAAATGTGATAGAATTACGCTGCATTCTTATATTAACCGTAATATAAAACGTCTAATCGGGTCTCTGTTTGCCTTATCCTAGAAGTTTAATAGTGCATTATACTCGCCATTTCATGCGCTTTGAGATGCCGCTTAGCCCAGTACGCTATCTGAAATAGGAGCGACGTCAATTGAACAAATGTGATCGAATTTCGCTGAATTCTTAAATTAACCATAATATAAAATGATCTAATCCGGTCTCTGTTTGCCCTACCCTAGAAGTTTAATAGTGCATTTTGCTCGCCATTTCATGCGCTTTGAGATGCCGCTTAGCCCAATAGGCTATCTGAAACAGGAGCGACGTAAATTGAACAAATGTGATAGAATTTCCCTGAAATCTTATATTAAACAAAATATAAAATGATCTAATCGGGTCTCTGATTGCCCTATCATAGAAGTTTAGTAGTGCATTTTACTCGCCCTTCCACGCGCTTCAAGAGGCCGCCTAGCCCAGTACGCTATCTGAAATAGGAGCGACGTAAGTTGAACAAATGTGATAGAATTACGCTGAATTCGTATATTAACCGTAATATAAAATGATCTAATCGGGTCTCTGTTTGCCTTACCCTAAAAGTTTAATAGTGCATTTTACTCGCCATTCCACGCGCTTTAAGATGCCGCTTAGCCCAATACGCTATCTGAAATAGGAGCGACGTAAATTGAACAAATGTGATAGAATTTCTCTGAATTCTTATATTAACCTTAATGTAAAATGATCTAATCGGGTCTCTGTTCGCCCCACCATAGAAGTCTAATAGTGCATTTCACTCGTCATTCCATGCGCTTTGAGATGCCGCTTTGCCCAATACGCTATCTGAAATAGGAGCGACGTAAATTGAACAAATGTGATAGAATTTCGCTGAATTCTTGTATTAAACAAAATATAAAATGATCTAATCGGGTCTCTGATTGCCCTATCATAGAAGTTTAATAGTGCATTTCACTCGCCATTCCACGCGCTTTAAGATGCCGCCTAGCCCAGTACGCTATCTGAAATACGAACGACGTAAATTGAACAAATGTGATAGAATTTCGGTGAATTCTTAAATTAACCATAATATAAAATGATCTAATCGGTTCTCTGTTTGCCCTACCCTAGAAGTGTAATAGTGCATTTTACTCGCCATTCCATGCGCTTTGAGGCGCCGCTTAGCCCAATACGCTATCTGATATATCAACGACGTAAATTGAACAAATGTGACAGAATTTCGCTGTATTCTTATATTAACCTTAATGTAAAATGATCTAATCGGGTCTCTGTTCGCCCCGCCCTAGAAGTTTAATAGTGCATTTCACTCATGATTTCATGCGCTTTGAGATGCCGCCTAGCCCAGTACGCTATCTGAAATACGAACGACGTAAATTGAACAAATGTGATAGAATTTCGGTGAATTATTCAATTAACCATAATATAAAATGATCTAATCGGGTCTCTGTTTGCCCTACCCTAGAAGTTTAATAGTGCATTTTAATCGCCATTTCTTACGCTTTGACATGCCGGTTAGCCCAATACGCTATCTGAAATATGAGCGACGTAAATTGAACAAATGTGATAGAATTTCGGTGAATTATTCAATTAACCATAATATAAAATGATCTAATCGGGTCTCTGTTTGCCCTACCCTAGAAGTGTAATAGTGCATTTTACTCGCCATTTCTTGTGCTTTGAGATGCCGCTTAGCCCAATACGCTATCTGAAATATCAACGACGTAAATTGAACAAATGTGATAGAATTTCGCGGAATTCTTATATTAACATTAATGTAAAATGATCTAATCGGGTCTCTGTTCGCCCTACCCTAGAAGTTTAATAGTGCATTTCACTCGTCATTTCATGCGCTTTGAGATGCCGCTCAGCCCAATAAGCTATCTGAAATTGGAGCGACGTAAATGGAACAAATGTGATAGAATTTCGCTGAATTCTTGTATTAACCAAAACATAAATTGACCTAGGCGGGGCTCTGTTTGCCCTATCATAGAAGTTTAATAGTGCATTTCACTCGTCATTTCATGCGCTTTGAGATGCCGCTTAGCCCAACACGCTATCTGAAATAGGAGCGACGTAAGTTGAACAAATGTGATAGAATTTTGCTGAATTCTTAAATTAACCATAATATAAAATGATCTAATCGGGTCTCTGTTTGCCCCTCCCTAGAAATTTAATAGTGCATTTTACTCGCCATTTCATGCGCTTTGAGATGCCGCTTAGCCCAATACGCTATCTGAAATAGGAGCGACGTAAATTGAACAAATGCGATACAATTTCCCTGAATTCTTATATCAACCTTAATGTAAAATGATCTAATAGGGTCTCTGTTCGCCCTACCCTAGAAGTTTAATAGTGCATTTCACTCGTCATTTCATGCGCATTGAGATGCCGCTTAGCCCAATACGCTATCTGAAATAGGAGCGAAGTAAATTGAACAAATGTGATAGAATTTCGGTGAATTCTTAAATTAACCATAATATAAAATGATCTAATCGGTTCTCTGTTTGCCCTACCCTAGAAGTGTAATAGTGCATTTTACTCGCCATTCCATGCGCTTTGAGGCGCCGCTTAGCCCAATACGCTATCTGATATATCAACGACGTAAATTGAACAAATGTGACAGAATTTCGCTGTATTCTTATATTAACCTTAATGTAAAATGATCTAATCGGGTCTCTGTTCGCCCCGCCCTAGAAGTTTAATAGTGCATTTCACTCAATGATTTCATGCGCTTTGAGATGCCGCCTAGCCCAGTACGCTATCTGAATACGAACGACGTAAATTGAACAAATGTGATAGAATTTCGGTGAATTATTCAATTAACCATAATATAAAATGATCTAATCGGGTCTCTGTTTGCCCTACCCTAGAAGTTTAATAGTGCATTTTAATCGCCATTTCTTACGCTTTGACATGCCGGTTAGCCCAATACGCTATCTGAAATATGAGCGACGTAAATTGAACAAATGTGATAGAATTTCGGTGAATTATTCAATTAACCATAATATAAAATGATCTAATCGGGTCTCTGTTTGCCCTACCCTAGAAGTGTAATAGTGCATTTTACTCGCCATTTCTTGTGCTTTGAGATGCCGCTTAGCCCAATACGCTATCTGAAATATCAACGACGTAAATTGAACAAATGTGATAGAATTTCGCGGAATTCTTATATTAACATTAATGTAAAATGATCTAATCGGGTCTCTGTTCGCCCTACCCTAGAAGTTTAATAGTGCATTTCACTCGTCATTTCATGCGCTTTGAGATGCCGCTCAGCCCAATAAGCTATCTGAAATTGGAGCGACGTAAATGGAACAAATGTGATAGAATTTCGCTGAATTCTTGTATTAACCAAAACATAAATTGACCTAGGCGGGGCTCTGTTTGCCCTATCATAGAAGTTTAATAGTGCATTTCACTCGTCATTTCATGCGCTTTGAGATGCCGCTTAGCCCAACACGCTATCTGAAATAGGAGCGACGTAAGTTGAACAAATGTGATAGAATTTTGCTGAATTCTTAAATTAACCATAATATAAAATGATCTAATCGGGTCTCTGTTTGCCCCTCCCTAGAAATTTAATAGTGCATTTTACTCGCCATTTCATGCGCTTTGAGATGCCGCTTAGCCCAATACGCTATCTGAAATAGGAGCGACGTAAATTGAACAAATGCGATACAATTTCCCTGAATTCTTATATCAACCTTAATGTAAAATGATCTAATAGGGTCTCTGTTCGCCCTACCCCTAGAAGTTTAATAGTGCATTTCACTCGTCATTTCATGCGCATTGAGATGCCGCTTAGCCCAATACGCTATCTGAAATAGGAGCGAAGTAAATTGAACAAATGTGATAGAATTTCGCTGAATTCTTAAATTAACCACAATATAAAATGATCTAATCGGGTCTCTGTTTGCCCTACCCTAGCAGTTTAATAGTGCATTTTACTCGTCATTTCATGCGCTTTGAGATGCCGCATAGCCCAGTACGCTATCTGAAATAGGAACCACGTAAATTGAACAAATGTGATAGAATTTTGCTGAATTCTTAAATTAACCATAATATAAAATGATCTAATCGGGTCTCTGTTTGCCCTACCCTTGAAGTTTAATAGTGCATTTTACTCGCCATTTCATGCGCTTTGAGATGCCGCTTCTCCCAATACGCTATCTGAAATAGGAGCGACGTAAATTGAACAAATGTGATAGAACTTCGCTGAATTCTTATATTAACCACAATATAAAATGATCTAATCGGGTCTCTGATTGCCCTATCATAGAAGTTTTACAGTTCATTTTACTCGCCATTCCACGCGCTTCACGATGCCGCCTAGCCTAGTACGCTATCTGAAATAGGAACGGCGTAATTGAACAAATGTGATAGAATTTTGCTGAATTCTTAAATTAACCATAATATAAAATGATCTAATCGGGTCTCTGTTTGCCCTACCCTAGAAGTGTGATATTGCATTTTACTCGCCATGTCATGCGCTTTGAGATGCCCCTTATCCCAATACGCTATCTGAAATAGGAGCGACCTAAATTGAACAAATGTGATAGAATTTCGCTGAATTCTTAAATTAACCATAATATAAAATGATCTAATCGGGCCTCTGTTTGCCCCACCCTAGAAGTTTAATAGTGCATTTTAATCGCCATTTCTTACGCTTTGACATGCCAGTTAGCCCAATACGCTATCTGAAATATGAGCGACGTAAATTGAACAAATGTGATAGAATTTCGCTGAATTCTTATATTAACCTTAATGTAAAATGATCTAATCGGGTCTCTGTTCGCCCTACCCTAGAAGTTTAATAGTGCATTTCACTCGTCATTTAATGAGCTTTGAGATGCCGCTTAGCCCAATAAGCTGTCTGAAATAGGAGCGACATAAATTGAACAAATGTGATAGAATTTCGCTGAATTCTTATAATTAACCGTAATATAAAATGATCTAATCGGGTATCTGTTTGCCTTACCCTAGATGTTTAATAGTGCATTTTACTCGCCATTTCATGCGCTTTGAGATGCCGCTTAGCCCAATACGCTATCTGAAATAGGAGCGACGTAAATTGAACAAATGTGATAGAATTACAGTGAATTCTTAAATTAACAATAACATAAAATGATCTAAACGGGTCTCTGTTTGCCCTACCCCAGAAGTTTAATAGTGCATTTCACTCGTCATTTCATGCGTTTTGAGATGCCGCTTAGCCCAATAGGCTATCTGAAATAGGAGCAACGTAAATTGCACAAATGTGATAGAATTACGCTAAATTCTTATAATAACCGTAATATAAAATGATCTAATCGGGTATCTGTTTGCCTTACCCTAGATGTTTAACAGTGCATTTCACTCGTCATTTCATGCGCTTTGAGATGCCGCTTAGCCCAATAAGCTATCTGAAATAGGTGCGACGTAAATGGAACAAATGTGATAGAATTTCGCTGAATTCTTGTATTAACCAAAATATAAAATGACCTAGTCGGGGCTCTGTTTGCCCTATCATAGAAGTTTAATAGTGCATTTCACTCGTCATTTCATGCGCTTTGAGATGCCGCTTAGCCCAATAAGCTATCTGAAATAGGAGCGACGTAAATTGAACAAATGTGATAGAATTTCGCTGAATTCTTATATTAACCAAAATATAAAATGATCTAATCGGATCTCTGATTGCCGTATCATAGAAGTTTAATAGTGCATTTTACGCGCCATTCCACGCGCTTTAAGATGCCTCCTAGCCCAGTACGCTATCTGAAATAGGAGCAACGTAAATTGAACAAATGTGATAGAATTACGCTGCATTCTTATATTAGCCGTAATATAAAATGATCTAATCGGGTCTCTGTTTGCCTTACCCTAGAAGTTTAACAGTGCATTTTACTCGCCATTTCATGCGCTTTGAGATGCCGCTTAGCCCAATACGCTATCTGAAATAGGAGCGACGTAAATTGAAGAACTGTGATAGAATTTCGCTGACTTCTTAAATTAACCATAATATAAAATGATCTAATCGGGTCTCTGTGTGCCCTACCCTAGAAGTTTATTAGTGCATTTTACTCGACATTTCTTCCGCTTTGAGATGCCGCTTATCCCAATACGCTATCTGAAATATGAGCGACGTAAATTGAACAAACATGATAGAATTTCGCTGAATTCTTATATTAATCTTAATGAAAAATGATCTAATCGGGACTCTGTTCGCCCTACCCTAGAAGTTTAATGGTGCATTTTACTCGCCATTCCACGCGCTTTAAGATGCCGCTTAGCCCAATACGCTATCTGAAATAGGAGCGACGTAAATTGAACAAATGTGGTAGAATTTCTCTGAATTCTTATATTAACCTTAATGTAAAATGATCTAATCGGGTCTCTGTTCGCCCCACCATAGAAGTCTAATAGTGCATTTCACTCGTCATTTCATGCGCTTTGAGATGCCGCTTTGCCCAATACGCTATCTGAAATAGGAGCGACGTAAATTGAACAAATGTGATAGAATTTTGCTGAATTCTTAAGTTAACCATAATATAAAATGATCTAATCGGGTCTCTGTTTGCCCTACCCTAGAAGTTTAATAGTGCATTTTACTCGCCATTTCATGCGCTTGAGATGCCGCTTAGCCCAATACGCTATCTGAAATAGGAGCGACGTAAATTGAACAAATGTGATAGAATTTCGCTGAATTCTTAAATTAACTATAATATGAAATGATCTAATCGGGTGTCTGTTTGCCCTACCCTAGAAGTTTAATAGTGCATTTTACTCGCCATTCCACGCGCTTTAAGATGCCGCCTAGCCCAGTACGCTATCTGAAATAGGAGCGACCTAAATTGAACGAATGTGATAGAATTTTGCTGAATTCTTAGATTAACCATAATATAAAATGATCTAATCGGGTCTCTGCTTGCCCTACCATAGAAGTCTAATAGTGCATTTCACTCGCCATTTCATGCGCTTTGAGGTGCCGCCTAGCCCAGTACGCTATCTGAAATAGGAGCGACGTAAGTCGAACAAATGTGATTGAATTACGCTGCATTCTTATATTAACCGTAATATAAAATGATCTAATCGGGTCTCTGTTTGCCTTATCCTAGAAGTTTAATAGTGCATTATACTCGCCATTTCATGCGCTTTTAGATGCCGCTTAGCCCAATACGCTATCTGAAATAGGAGCGACGTAAATTGAACAAATGTGATAGAATTTCCTGAAATCTTATATTAAACAAAATATAAAATGATCTAATCGGGTCTCTGATTGCCCTTTCATAGAAGTTTAGTAGTGCATTTTACTCGCCATTCCACGCGCTTTAAGATGCCGCCTAGCACAGTACGCTATCTGAAATGGGAGCGACATAAGTTGAACAAATGTGATAGAATTACGCTGAATTCTTATATTAACCGTAATATAAAATGATCTAATCGGGTCTCTCTTTGCCTTATTCTAGAACTTTAATAGTGCATTATACTCGCCATTTCATGCGCTTTTAGATGCCGCCTAGCCCAGTACGCTATCTGAAATGGGAGCGACGTAAGTTGAACAAATGTGATAGAATTTCACTGAATTCTTAAATTAACTATAATATAAAATTATCTAATCGGGTCACTGATTGCCCTATCATAGAAGTTTAATAGTGCATTTTACTCGCCATTCCACGCGCTTTAAGTTGCCGCCTAGCCCAGTACGCTATCTGAAATAGGAGCGACGTAAATTGAACAAATGTGATAGAATTTTTCTGAATTCTTTTATTAACCATAATGTAAAATGATCTAATCGGGTCTCTGTTCGCCCTAGCCTAGAAGTTTAATAGTGCATTTTATTCGACATTTAATGCGCTTTGAGATGCCACTTAGCCGAATACGCTTTCTGAAATAGTAGCCACGTAAATTGAACAAATGTGATAGAATTTCGCTGAATTCTTAAATTAACCATAATATAAAATGATCTAATCGGGTCTCTGATTGCCGTATCATAGACGTTTAATAGCGCATTTTACTCACCATTCCACGCGCTTTAAGATGCCGCCTAGCCCAGTACGCTATCTGAAATAGGAGCGACGTAAATTGACCAAATGTGATAGAATTTTGCTGAATTCTTAAATTAACCATAATATAAAATGATCTGATCGGATCTCTGTTTGCCCTACCCTAGAAGTTTAATAGTGCATTTTACACGCCATTTCATGCGCTTTGAGATGCCGCTTAGCTCAATACGCTATCTGAAATAGGAGCGACGTAAATTGAACAAATGTGATAGAATTTTGCTGAATTCTTAAATTAACCATAATATAAAATGATCTAATCGGGTCTCTGTTTGCCCTACCCTAGAAGTTTAGTAGTGCATTTTACTCGCCCTTCCACGCTCTTTAAGATGCCGCCTAGCCCAGTACGCTATCTGAAATAGGAGCGACGTAAATTGAACAAATGTGATAGAATTTCGCTGAATTCTTATGTTAACCATAATATCAAATGATCTAATCGGGTCACTGTTTGCCCTACCCTAGAAGTTTAATAGTGCTTTTTACTCGTCACTTCATGCGCTTTGAGATGCCGCTTTGCCCAATACGCTATCTGAAATAGGAGCGATGTAAATAGCACAAATGTGATAGAATTTCGCTGAATTCTTTTATTAATCATAATGTAAAATGATCTAATCGGGTCTCTGTTTGCCCCAGCCTAGAAGTTTAATAGTGCATTTTATTCGACATTTAATGCGCTTTGAGATGCCGCTTAGCACAATACGCTATCTGAAATATGAGCGACGTAAATTGAACAAATGTGATAGAATTTCGCTGAGTTCTTATATTAACCAAAATATGAAATGATCTAATCGGGTCTCTGATTGCCCTATCATAGAAGTTTAACAGTGCATTTTACTCGCCATTCCACGCGCTTTAAGATGCCGCCTAGCCCACTACGCTATCTGAAATAGGAGCGACGTAAATTGAACAAATGTGATAGAATTTTGATGAATTCTTAAATTAACCATAATATAAAATGATCTGATCGGGTCTCTGTTTGCCCTGCCCTAGAAGTGTAATAGTGCATTTTACTCGTCACTTCATGCGCTTTGAGATGCCGCTTAGCCCAATACGCTATCTGAAATAGGAGCGATGCAAATAGCACAAATGTGATAGAATTTCGCTGAATTCTTTTATTAACCTTAATGTAAAATGATCTAATCGGGACTCTGTTCGCCCCACCATAGAAGTCTAATAGTGCATTTCACTCGTCATTTCATGTGCTTTGAGATGCCGCTTTGCCCAATACGCTATCTGAAATAGGAGCGTCGTAAATTGAACAAATGTGATAGAATTTCGCTGATATCTTATATTAAACCAAATATAAAATGGTCTAATCGGGTCTCTGATTGCCCTATCATTGAAGTTTAATAGTGCATTTTGCTCACCATTCCACGCGCTTTAAGATGCCGCTTAGCCCAATACGCTATCTGAAATAGGAGCGACGTAAATTGAACAAATGTGATAGAATTTCCCTGAATTCTTGTATTAACCTTAATGTAAAATGATCTAATCGGGTCTCTGTTCGCCCCACCATAGAAGTCTAATAGTGCATTTCACTCGTCATTTCATGCGCTTTGAGATGCCGCTTTACCCAATACGGTATCTGAAATAGGAACGACGTAAATTGAACAAATGTGATAGAATTTCGCTGAATTCTTATATTAACCAAAATATAAAATGATCTAATCGGGTCTCTGATGGCCCTATCATAAAAGTTTAATAGTGCATTTTACTCGCCATTCCAGGCGCTTTAAGATGCCACCTAGCCCAGTACGCTATCTGAAATAGGAGCGACGTAAGTTGAACAAATGTGATAGAATTACGCTGAATTCTTATATTAACCGTAATATAAAATGATCTCTTCGGGTATCTGTTTGCCTTACCCCAGAAGTTTAATAGTGCGTTTTACTCGCCATTTCATGCGCTTTGAGATGCCGCTTAGCCCAATACGCTATCTGAAATAGTAGCGACGTAAATAGAACAAATGTGATAGAATTTCGCTGAATGCTTATATTAACCTTAATGTGAAATTATCTAATCGGGTCTTTGTTCGTCCTACCCTAGAAGTTTAATAGTGCATTTCACTCGTCAATTCATGCGCTTTGAGATGCCGCTTAGCCCAATACGCTATCTGAAATAGGAGCGACGTAAATTGAACAAATGTGATAGAATTTCGCTGAATTCTTATATTAACCAAAATATAAAATGATCTAATCGGGTCTCTATTTGCCCTACCCTAGAAGTTTAATAGTCCGTTTTACTCGCCACTTCTTGCGCTTTGAGATGCCGCTTAGCCCAATACGCTATCTGAAATAGGAGCGACGTAAATTGAACAAATGTGATAGAATTTTGCTGAATTCTTAAATTAACCATAATATAAAATGATCTAATCGGGTCTCTGTTTGCCCTACCCTAGAAGTTTATTAGTGCATTTTACTCGCCATTTCTTTCGCTTTGAGATGCCGCTTATCCCAATACGCTATCTGAAATATGAGCGACGTAAATTGAACAAATGTGATTGAATTTCGCTGAATTCTTACATTAATCTTAATGAAAAATGATCTAATCGGGTCTCTGTTCGCCCTACCCTAGAAGTTTAATAGTGCATTTTACTCGCCATTCCACGCGCTTTAAGATGCCGCTTAGCCCAATACGCTACCTGAAATAGGAGCGACGTAAATTGAACAAATGTGATAGAATTTCCCTGAATTCTTATATTAACCATAATGTAAAAAGATCTAATCGGTTCTCTGTTCGCCCTTGCCTAGAAGTTTAATAGTGCATTTTATTCGGCATTTAATGCGCTTTGAGATGCCGCTTAGCCCAATACGCTAACTGAAATAGGAGCGACGTAAATTGAACAAATGTGATAGGATTTCCCTGAATTCTTATATTAACCATAATGTAAAAAGATCTAATCGGGTCTCTGTTCGCCCTAGCCTAGAAGTTTAATAGTGCATTTTATTCGACATTTAATGCGCTTTGAGATGCCGCTTAGCACAATAAGCTATCTGAAATATGAGCGACGTAAATTGAACAAATGTGATAGAATTTTGCTGAATTCTTAAATTAACCATAATATGAAATGATCTGATTGGGTCTCTGTTTGCCCTACCCTAGAAGTTTAATAGTGCATTTTACACGCCATTTCATGCGATTTGAGATGCCGCTTAGATCAATTCGCTATCTGAAATAGGAGCGACGTAAATTGAACAAATGTGATAGAATTTCGCTGAATTCTTTTATTAACCTTAATGTAAAATGATCTAATCGGGACTCTGTTCGCCCCACCATAGAAGTCTAATAGTGCATTTCACTCGTCATTTCATGCGCTTTGAGATGCCGCTTTGCCCAATACGCTATCTGAAATAGGAGCGACGTAAATTGAACAAATGTGATAGAATTTCGCTGAAATCTTATATTAAACCAAATATAAAATGGTCTAATCGGGTCTCTGATTGCCCGATCATTGAAGTTTAATAGTGCATTTTGCTCACCATTCCACGCGCTTTAAGATGCCGCTTAGCCCAATACGCTATCTGAAATAGGAGCGACGTAAATTGAACAAATGTGATAGAATTTCCCTGAATTCTTGTATTAACCTTAATGTAAAATGATCTAATCGGGTCTCTGTTCGCCCCACCATAGAAGTCTAATAGTGCATTTCACTCGTCATTTCATGCGCTTTGAGATGCCGCTTTGCCCAATACGGTATCTGAAATAGGAGCGACGTAAATTGAACAAATGTGATAGAATTTCGCTGAATTCTTATATTAACCAAAATATAAAATGATCTAATCGGGTCTCTGATGGCCCCATCATAAAAGTTTAATAGTGCATTTTACTCGCCATTCCAGGCGCTTTAAGATGCCACCTAGCCCAGTACGCTATCTGAAATAGGAGCGACGTAAGTTGAACAAAAGTGATAGAATTACGCTGAATTCTTATATTAACCGTAATATAAAATGATCTAATCGGGTATCTGTTTGCCTTACCCCAGAAGTTTAATAGTGCGTTTTACTCGCCATTTCATGCGCTTTGAGATGCCGCTTAGCCCAATACGCTATCTGAAATAGTAGCGACGTAAATAGAACAAATGTGATAGAATTTCGCTGAATTCTTATATTAACCTTAATGTAAAATGATCTAATCGGGTCTTTGTTCGCCCTACCCTAGAAGTTTAATAGTGCATTTCACTCGTCAATTCATGCGCTTTGAGATGCCGCTTAGCCCAATACGCTATCTGAAATATCAGCGACGTAAATTGAACAGATGTGATAGAATTTCGCTGAATTCTTATATTAACCAAAATATAAAATGATCTAATCGGGTCTCTGATTGCCCTATCATAGAAGTTTAACAGTGCATTTTACTCGCCATTCCTCGCGTTTTAAGATGCCGCCTAGCCCAGTACGCTAGCTGAAATAGGAACGACGTAAATTGAACAAATGTGATAGAATTTCGCTGAATTCTTATATTAATCTTAATGTAAAATGATCTAATCGGGTCTTTGTTCGCCCTACCCTCGAAGTTTAATAGTGCATTGCGCTCGTCATTTCATGCGGTTTGAGATGCCGCTTAGCCCAATAAGCTATCTGAAATAGGAGCGACGTAAATTGAACAAATGTAATAGAATTTCGCTGAATTCTTATATTAACCAAAATATAAAATAATCTAGTCGGGTCTCTGATTGCCCTATCATAGAAGCTTAATAGTGCATTTTGCTCGCCTTTCCACGCGCTTTAAGATGCCGCCTAGCCCAGTACGCTATCAGAATTTGGAGCTACGAAAATTGAACAAATGTGATAGAATTTTGCTGACATCTTAAATTAACCATAATATAAAATGATCTAATCGGGTCTCTGTTTGCCTTACCATAGAAGTTTAATAGTGCATTTTACTCGCCATTTCATGCGATTTGAGATGCCGCTTAGCCCAATACGCTATCTGAAATAGGAGTAACGTAAATTGAACAAATGTGATAGCATTTCGCTGAATTCTTATATTAACCAAAATATAAAATGATCTAATCGGGTCTCTGTTTGCCCTATCATAGAAGTTTATATAGTGCATTTTACTCGCCATTCCACGCGCTTTAAGATGCCGCCTAGCCCAGTACGCTATCTGAAATAGGAACAACGTAAATTGAACAATTGTGATAGAATTTCCCTGAATTCTTATATTAACCTTAATGTAAAATGATCTAATCGGGCCTCTGTTCGCCCTACCCTAGAAGTTTAATAGTGCATTTCACTCGTCATTTCATGCGCTTTCAGATTCCGCTTAGCCCAATACGCTATCTGCAATAGGAGCGACGTAAATTGAACAAATATGATAGAATTTCGCTGAATTCATATATTAACCGTAATATAAAATGATCTAATCGGGTCCCTGTTTGCCCTACCCTAGAAGTTTAATAGTGCATTTTACTCGCCATTTCATGCGCTTTGAGATGCCTCTTAGCCCAATACGCTATCTGAAATAGGAGCGACGTAAATTGAACAAATGTGATAGAGTTTCGCTGCATTCTTATATTAACCAAAATATAAAATGATGGAATCGGGTCTCTGATTGCCCTATCATAGAAGTTGAATAGTGCATTTTACTCGCCATTCCACGCGCTTTAAGTTGCCGCCTAGCCCACTACGCTATCTGAAACAGGAGCTACGTAAGTTGAACAAATGTGACAGAATTACGCTGAATTCTTATGTTAACCGTAATATAAAATCATCTAATCGGGTCTCTGATTGCCCTATCATTGACGTTTAATAGTGCATTTTACTCGCCCTTCCACGCGCTTTAAGATGCCGCCTAGCCCAGTACGCTGTCTGAAATAGGAGCGACGTAAGTTGAACAAATGTGATAGGATTTCGCTGCATTCTTATATTAACCAAAATATAAAATGATGGAATCGGGTCTCTGATTGCCCTATCATAGAAGTTGAATAGTGCATTTTACTCGCCATTCCACGCGCTTTAAGTTGCCGCCTAGCCCAGTACGCTATCTGAAATAGGAGCTACGTAAGTTGAACAAATGTGACAGAATTACGCTGAATTCTTATGTTAACCGTAATATAAAATCATCTAATCGGGTCTCTGATTGCCCTACCCTACAAGTTTAGCAGTGCATTTTACTCGCCATTTCATGCTCATTGAGATGCCGCTCAGCCCAATACGCTATCTGAAATATCAGCGACGTAAATTGAACAAATGTGAGAGACTTTCGCTGAATTCTTATATTAACCTTAATGTAAAATGTTCTAATCGGGTCTCTGTTTGCCTTACCCGAGAAGTTTAGTAGTGCATTTTACTCGCCATTTCATGCGCTTTGAGATGACGCTTAGCCCAATACGCTATCGGAAATAGGGGCGACGTAAATTGAACAAATGTGATAGAATTTTGATGAATTCTTAAATTAACCATAATATAAAATGATCTGATCGGGTCTCTGTTTGCCCTGCCCTAGAAGTGTAATAGTGCATTTTACTCGTCACTTCATGCGCTTTGAGATGCCGCTTAGCCCAATACGCTATCTGAAATAGGAGCGATGTAAATAGCACAAATGTGATAGAATTTCGCTGAATTCTTTTATTAACCTTAATGTAAAATGATCTAATCGGGACTCTGTTCGCCCCACCATAGAAGTCTAATAGTGCATTTCACTCGTCATTTCATGCGCTTTGAGATGCCGCTTTGCCCAATACGCTATCTGAAATAGGAGCGTCGTAAATTGAACAAATGTGATAGAATTTCGCTGAAATCTTATAATAAACCAAATATAAAATGGTCTAATCGGGTCTCTGATTGCCCTATCATTGAAGTTTAATAGTGCATTTTGCTCACCATTCCACGCGCTTTAAGATGCCGCTTAGCCCAGTACGCTATCTGAAATAGGAGCGACGTAAATTGAACAAATGTGATAGAATTTCCCTGAATTCTTGTATTAACCTTAATGTAAAATGATCTAATCGGGTCTCTGTTCGCCCCACCATAGAAGTCTAATAGTGCATTTCACTCGTCATTTCATGCGCTTTGAGATGCCGCTTTGCCCAATACGGTATCTGAAATAGGAGCGACGTAAATTGAACAAATGTGATAGAATTTCGCTGAATTCTTATATTAACCAAAATATAAAATGATCTAATCGGGTCTCTGATGGCCCTATCATAAAAGTTTAATAGTGCATTTTACTCGCCATTCCAGGCGCTTTAAGATGCCACCTAGCCCAGTACGCTATCTGAAATAGGAGCGACGTAAGTTGAACAAAAGTGATAGAATTACGCTGAATTCTTATATTAACCGTAATATAAAATGATCTCTTCGGGTATCTGTTTGCCTTACCCCAGAAGTTTAATAGTGCGTTTTACTCGCCATTTCATGCGCTTTGAGATGCCGCTTAGCCCAATACGCTATCTGAAATAGTAGCGACGTAAATAGAACAAATGTGATAGAATTTCGCTGAATGCTTATATTAACCTTAATGTAAAATGATCTAATCGGGTCTTTGTTCGTCCTACCCTAGAAGTTTAATAGTGCATTTCACTCGTCAATTCATGCGCTTTGAGATGCCGCTTAGCCCAATACGCTATCTGAAATAGGAGCGACGTAAATTGAACAAATGTGATAGAATTTCGCTGAATTCTTATATTAACCAAAATATAAAATGATCTAATCGGGTCTCTATTTGCCCTACCCTAGAAGTTTAATAGTCCGTTTTACTCGCCACTTCTTGCGCTTTGAGATGCCGCTTAGCCCAATACGCTATCTGAAATAGGAGCGACGTAAATTGAACAAATGTGATAGAATTTTGCTGAATTCTTAAATTAACCATAATATAAAATGATCTAATCGGGTCTCTGTTTGCCCTACCCTAGAAGTTTATTAGTGCATTTTACTCGCCATTTCTTTCGCTTTGAGATGCCGCTTATCCCAATACGCTATCTGAAATATGAGCGACGTAAATTGAACAAATGTGATTGAATTTCGCTGAATTCTTACATTAATCTTAATGAAAAATGATCTAATCGGGTCTCTGTTCGCCCTACCCTAGAAGTTTAATAGTGCATTTTACTCGCCATTCCACGCGCTTTAAGATGCCGCTTAGCCCAATACGCTACCTGAAATAGGAGCGACGTAAATTGAACAAATGTGATAGAATTTCCCTGAATTCTTATATTAACCATAATGTAAAAAGATCTAATCGGTTCTCTGTTCGCCCTTGCCTAGAAGTTTAATAGTGCATTTTATTCGGCATTTAATGCGCTTTGAGATGCCGCTTAGCCCAATACGCTAACTGATATAGGAGCGACGTAAATTGAACAAATGTGATAGGATTTCCCTGAATTCTTATATTAACCATAATGTAAAAAGATCTAATCGGGTCTCTGTTCGCCCTAGCCTAGAAGTTTAATAGTGCATTTTATTCGACATTTAATGCGCTTTGAGATGCCGCTTAGCACAATAAGCTATCTGAAATATGAGCGACGTAAATTGATCAATGTGATAGAATTTTGCTGAATTCTTAAATTAACCATAATATGAAATGATCTGATTGGGTCTCTGTTTGCCCTACCCTAGAAGTTTAACAGTGCATTTTACACGCCATTTCATGCGATTTGAGATGCCGCTTAGATCAATTCGCTATCTGAAATAGGAGCGACGTAAATTGAACAAATGTGATAGAATTTCGCTGAATTCTTAAATTAACCATAATATAAAATGATCTAATCGGGTCTCTGTTCGCCCTACCCTAGAAGTTTAATAGTGCATTTTACTCGCCATTCCACGCGCTTTAAGATGCCGCTTAGCCCAATACGCTACCTGAAATAGGAGCGACGTAAATTGAACAAATGTGATAGAATTTCCCTGAATTCTTATATTAACCATAATGTAAAAAGATCTAATCGGTTCTCTGTTCGCCCTTGCCTAGAAGTTTAATAGTGCATTTTATTCGGCATTTAATGCGCTTTGAGATGCCGCTTAGCCCAATACGCTAACTGAAATAGGAGCGACGTAAATTGAACAAATGTGATAGGATTTCCCTGAATTCTTATATTAACCATAATGTAAAAAGATCTAATCGGGTCTCTGTTCGCCCTAGCCTAGAAGTTTAATAGTGCATTTTATTCGACATTTAATGCGCTTTGAGATGCCGCTTAGCACAATAAGCTATCTGAAATATGAGCGACGTAAATTGAACAAATGTGATAGAATTTTGCTGAATTCTTAAATTAACCATAATATGAAATGATCTGATTGGGTCTCTGTTTGCCCTACCCTAGAAGTTTAATAGTGCATTTTACACGCCATTTCATGCGATTTGAGATGCCGCTTAGATCAATTCGCTATCTGAAATAGGAGCGACGTAAATTGAACAAATGTGTTAGAACTTTGGTGAATTCTTAAATTAACCATAATATAAAATGATCTAATCGGGTCCCTGTTTGCCCTACCCTAGAAGTTTAGTAGTGCATTTTACTCGCCCTTCCACGCGCTTTAAGATGCCGCCTAGCCCAGTACGCTATCTGAAATAGGAGCGACGTAAATTGAACAAATGTGATAGAATTTCGCTGAATTCTTATATTAACCGTAATATAAAATGATCTAATCGGGTATCTGTTTGCCTTACCCTCGAAGTTTAATAGTGCATTTTACTCGCCATTCCACGCGCTTTAAGATGCCGCCTAGCCCACTACGCTATCTGAAATAGGAGCGACGTAAATTGAACAAATGTGATAGAATTTTGATGAATTCTTATATTAACCATAATATAAAATGATCTGATCGGGTCTCTGTTTGCCCTGCCCTAGAAGTTTAATAGTGCATTTTACTCGTCATTTCATGCGCTTTGAGATGCCGCTTAGCCCAATACGCTATCTGAAATAGGAGCGATGTAAATAGCACAAATGTGATAGAATTTCGCTGAATTCTTTTATTAACCTTAATGTAAAATGATCTAATCGGGACTCTGTTCGCCCCACCATAGAAGTCTAATAGTGCATTTCACTCGTCATTTCATGCGCTTTGAGATGCCGCTTTGCCCAATACGCTATCTGAAATAGGAGCGACGTAAATTGAACAAATGTGATAGAATTTCGCTGAAATCTTATATTAAACCAAATATAAAATGGTCTAATCGGGTCTCTGATTGCCCTATCATTGAAGTTTAATAGTGCATTTTGCTCGTCATTCCACGCGCTTTAAGATGCCGCTTAGCCCAATACGCTATCTGAAATAGGAGCGACGTAAATTGAACAAATGTGATAGAATTTCCCTGAATTCTTGTATTAACCTTAATGTAAAATGATCTAATCGGGTCTCTGTTCGCCCCACCATAGAAGTCTAATAGTGCATTTCACTCGTCATTTCATGCGCTTTGAGATGCCGCTTTGCCCAATACGGTATCTGAAATAGGAGCGACGTAAATTGAACATATGTGATAGAATTTCGCTGAATTCTTATATTAACCAAAATATAAAATGATCTAATCGGGTCTCTGATGGCCCCATCATAAAAGTTTAATAGTGCATTTTACTCGCCATTCCAGGCGCTTTAAGATGCCACCTAGCCCAATACGCTATCTGAAATAGGAGCGACGTAAGTTGAACAAAAGTGATAGAATTTCGCTGAATTCTTATATTAACCGTAATATAAAATGATCTAATCGGGTATCTGTTTGCCTTACCCCAGAAGTTTAATAGTGCGTTTTACTCGACAATTCATGCGCTTTGAGATGCCGCTTAGCCCAATACGCTATCTGAAATATCAGCGACGTAAATTGAACAGATGTGATAGAATTTCGCTGAATTCTTATATTAACCAAAATATAAAATGATCTAATCGGGTCTCTGATTGCCCTATCATAGAAGTTTAACAGTGCATTTTACTCGCCATTCCTCGCGTTTTAAGATGCCGCCTAGCCCAGTACGCTAGCTGAAATAGGAACGACGTAAATTGAACAAATGTGATAGAATTTCGCTGAATTCTTATATTAATCTTAATGTAAAATGATCTAATCGGGTCTTTGTTCGCCCTACCCTCGAAGTTTAATAGTGCATTGCACTCGTCATTTCATGCGGTTTGAGATGCCGCTTAGCCCAATAAGCTATCTGAAATAGGAGCGACGTAAATTGAACAAATGTAATAGAATTTCGCTGAATTCTTATATTAACCAAAATATAAAATAATCTAGTCGGGTCTCTGATTGCCCTATCATAGAAGCTTAATAGTGCATTTTGCTCGCCTTTCCACGCGCTTTAAGATGCCGCCTAGCCCAGTACGCTATCAGAATTTGGAGCTACGAAAATTGAACAAATGTGATAGAATTTTGCTGACATCTTAAATTAACCATAATATAAAATGATCTAATCGGGTCTCTGTTTGCCTTACCATAGAAGTTTAATAGTGCATTTTACTCGCCATTTCATGCGATTTGAGATGCCGCTTAGCCCAATACGCTATCTGAAATAGGAGTAACGTAAATTGAACAAATGTGATAGCATTTCGCTGAATTCTTATATTAACCAAAATATAAAATGATCTAATCGGGTCTCTGTTTGCCCTATCATAGAAGTTTATATAGTGCATTTTACTCGCCATTCCACGCGCTTTAAGATGCCGCCTAGCCCAGTACGCTATCTGAAATAGGAACAACGTAAATTGAACAATTGTGATAGAATTTCCCTGAATTCTTATATTAACCTTAATGTAAAATGATCTAATCGGGTCTTTGTTCGTCCTACCCTAGAAGTTTAATAGTGCATTTCACTCGTCAATTCATGCGCTTTGAGATGCCGCTTAGCCCAATACGCTATCTGAAATAGGAGCGACGTAAATTGAACAAATGTGATAGAATTTCGCTGAATTCTTATATTAACCAAAATATAAAATGATCTAATCGGGTCTCTATTTGCCCTACCCTAGAAGTTTAATAGTCCGTTTTACTCGCCACTTCTTGCGCTTTGAGATGCCGCTTAGCCCAATACGCTATCTGAAATAGGAGCGACGTAAATTGAACAAATGTGATAGAATTTTGCTGAATTCTTAAATTAACCATAATATAAAATGATCTAATCGGGTCTCTGTTTGCCCTACCCTAGAAGTTTATTAGTGCATTTTACTCGCCATTTCTTTCGCTTTGAGATGCCGCTTATCCCAATACGCTATCTGAAATATGAGCGACGTAAATTGAACAAATGTGATTGAATTTTGCTGAATTCTTAAATTAACCATAATATGAAATGATCTGATTGGGTCTCTGTTTGCCCTACCCTAGAAGTTTAATAGTGCATTTTACACGCCATTTCATGCGATTTGAGATGCCGCTTAGATCAATTCGCTATCTGAAATAGGAGCGACGTAAATTGAACAAATGTGATAGAATTTCGCTGAATTCTTAAATTAACCATAATATAAAATGATCTAATCGGGTCTCTGTTCGCCCTACCCTAGAAGTTTAATAGTGCATTTTACTCGCCATTCCACGCGCTTTAAGATGCCGCTTAGCCCAATACGCTACCTGAAATAGGAGCGACGTAAATTGAACAAATGTGATAGAATTTCCCTGAATTCTTATATTAACCATAATGTAAAAAGATCTAATCGGTTCTCTGTTCGCCCTTGCCTAGAAGTTTAATAGTGCATTTTATTCGGCATTTAATGCGCTTTGAGATGCCGCTTAGCCCAATACGCTAACTGAAATAGGAGCGACGTAAATTGAACAAATGTGATAGGATTTCCCTGAATTCTTATATTAACCATAATGTAAAAAGATCTAATCGGGTCTCTGTTCGCCCTAGCCTAGAAGTTTAATAGTGCATTTTATTCGACATTTAATGCGCTTTGAGATGCCGCTTAGCACAATAAGCTATCTGAAATAGGAGCGACGTAAATTGAACAAATGTGATAGAATTTTGATGAATTCTTATATTAACCATAATATAAAATGATCTGATCGGGTCTCTGTTTGCCCTGCCCTAGAAGTTTAATAGTGCATTTTACTCGTCATTTCATGCGCTTTGAGATGCCGCTTAGCCCAATACGCTATCTGAAATAGGAGCGATGTAAATAGCACAAATGTGATAGAATTTCGCTGAATTCTTTTATTAACCTTAATGTAAAATGATCTAATCGGGACTCTGTTCGCCCCACCATAGAAGTCTAATAGTGCATTTCACTCGTTATTTCATGCGCTTTGAGATGCCGCTTTGCCCAATACGCTATCTGAAATAGGAGCGACGTAAATTGAACAAATGTGATAGAATTTCGCTGAAATCTTATATTAAACCAAATATAAAATGGTCTAATCGGGTCTCTGATTGCCCTATCATTGAAGTTTAATAGTGCATTTTGCTCACCATTCCACGCGCTTTAAGATGCCGCTTAGCCCAATACGCTATCTGAAATAGGAGCGACGTAAATTGAACAAATGTGATAGAATTTCCCTGAATTCTTGTATTAACCTTAATGTAAAATGATCTAATCGGGTCTCTGTTCGCCCCACCATAGAAGTCTAATAGTGCATTTCACTCGTCATTTCATGCGCTTTGAGATGCCGCTTTGCCCAATACGGTATCTGAAATAGGAGCGACGTAAATTGAACAAATGTGATAGAATTTCGCTGAATTCTTATATTAACCGAAATATAAAATGATCTAATCGGGTCTCTGATGGCCCCATCATAAAAGTTTAATAGTGCATTTTACTCGCCATTCCAGGCGCTTTAAGATGCCACCTAGCCCAGTACGCTATCTGAAATAGGAGCGACGTAAGTTGAACAAAAGTGATAGAATTACGCTGAATTCTTATATTAACCGTAATATAAAATGATCTAATCGGGTATCTGTTTGCCTTACCCCAGAAGTTTAATAGTGCGTTTTACTCGCCATTTCATGCGCTTTGAGATGCCGCTTAGCCCAATACGCTATCTGAAATAGTAGCGACGTAAATAGAACAAATGTGATAGAATTTCGCTGAATTCTTATATTAACCTTAATGTAAAATGATCTAATCGGGTCTTTGTTCGCCCTACCCTAGAAGTTTAATAGTGCATTTCACTCGTCAATTCATGCGCTTCGAGATGCCGCTTAGCCCAATACGCTATCTGAAATATCAGCGACGTAAATTGAACAGATGTGATAGAATTTCGCTGAATTCTTATATTAACCAAAATATAAAATGATCTAATCGGGTCTCTGATTGCCCTATCATAGAAGTTTAACAGTGCATTTTACTCGCCATTCCTCGCGTTTTAAGATGCCGCCTAGCCCAGTACGCTAGCTGAAATAGGAACGACGTAAATTGAACAAATGTGATAGAATTTCGCTGAATTCTTATATTAATCTTAATGTAAAATGATCTAATCGGGTCTTTGTTCGCCCTACCCTCGAAGTTTAATAGTGCATTGCACTCGTCATTTCATGCGGTTTGAGATGCCGCTTAGCCCAATAAGCTATCTGAAATAGGAGCGACGTAAATTGAACAAATGTAATAGAATTTCGCTGAATTCTTATATTAACCAAAATATAAAATAATCTAGTCGGGTCTCTGATTGCCCTATCATAGAAGCTTAATAGTGCATTTTGCTCGCCCTTCCACGCGCTTTAAGATGCCGCCTAGCCCAGTACGCTATCAGAATTTGGAGCTACGAAAATTGAACAAATGTGATAGAATTTTGCTGACATCTTAAATTAACCATAATATAAAATGATCTAATCGGGTCTCTGTTTGCCTTACCATAGAAGTTTAATAGTGCATTTTACTCGCCATTTCATGCGATTTGAGATGCCGCTTAGCCCAATACGCTATCTGAAATAGGAGTAACGTAAATTGAACAAATGTGATAGCATTTCGCTGAATTCTTATATTAACCAAAATATAAAATGATCTAATCGGGTCTCCGTTTGCCCTATCATAGAAGTTTATATAGTGCATTTTACTCGCCATTCCACGCGCTTTAAGATGCCGCCTAGCCCAGTACGCTATCTGAAATAGGAACAACGTAAATTGAACAATTGTGATAGAATTTCCCTGAATTCTTATATTAACCTTAATGTAAAATGATCTAATCGGGCCTCTGTTCGCCGTACCCTAGAAGTTTAATAGTGCATTTCACTCGTCATTTCATGCGCTTTCAGATGCCGCTTAGCCCAATACGCTATCTGCAATAGGAGCGACGTAAATTGAACAAATATGATAGAATTTCGCTGAATTCATATATTAACCGTAATATAAAATGATCTAATCGGGTCCCTGTTTGCCCTACCCTAGAAGTTTAATAGTGCATTTTACTCGCCATTTCATGCGCTTTGAGATGCCTCTTAGCCCAATACGCTATCTGAAATAGGAGCGACGTAAATTGAACAAATGTGATAGAATTTCGCTGCATTCTTATATTAACCAAAATATAAAATGATGGAATCGGGTCTCTGATTGCCCTATCATAGAAGTTGAATAGTGCATTTTACTCGCCATTCCACGCGCTTTAAGTTGCCGCCTAGCCCAGTACGCTATCTGAAACAGGAGCTACGTAAGTTGAACAAATGTGACAGAATTACGCTGAATTCTTATGTTAACCGTAATATAAAATCATCTAATCGGGTCTCTGATTGCCCTATCATTGACGTTTAATAGTGCATTTTACTCGCCCTTCCACGCGCTTTAAGATGCCGCCTAGCCCAGTACGCTGTCTGAAATAGGAGCGACGTAAGTTGAACAAATGTGATAGGATTTCGCTGCATTCTTATATTAACCAAAATATAAAATGATGGAATCGGGTCTCTGATTGCCCTATCATAGAAGTTGAATAGTGCATTTTACTCGCCATTCCACGCGCTTTAAGTTGCCACCTAGCCCAGTACGCTATCTGAAATAGGAGCTACGTAAGTTGAACAAATGTGACAGAATTACGCTGAATTCTTATGTTAACCGTAATATAAAATCATCTAATCGGGTCTCTGATTGCCCTACCCTACAAGTTTAGCAGTGCATTTTACTCGCCATTTCATGCTCATTGAGATGCCGCTTAGCCCAATACGCTATCTGAAATATCAGCGACGTAAATTGAACAAATGTGAGAGACTTTCGCTGAATTCTTATATTAACCTTAATGTAAAATGTTCTAATCGGGTCTCTGTTTGCCTTACCCTAGAAGTTTAGTAGTGCATTTTACTCGCCATTTCATGCGCTTTGAGATGACGCTTAGCCCAATACGCTATCGGAAATAGGAGCGACGTAAATTGAACAAATGTGATAGAATTTTGATGAATTCTTAAATTAACCATAATATAAAATGATCTGATCGGGTCTCTGTTTGCCCTGCCCTAGAAGTGTAATAGTGCATTTTACTCGTCACTTCATGCGCTTTGAGATGCCGCTTAGCCCAATACGCTATCTGAAATAGGAGCGATGTAAATAGCACAAATGTGATAGAATTTCGCTGAATTCTTTTATTAACCTTAATGTAAAATGATCTAATCGGGACTCTGTTCGCCCCACCATAGAAGTCTAATAGTGCATTTCACTCGTCATTTCATGCGCTTTGAGATGCCGCTTTGCCCAATACGCTATCTGAAATAGGAGCGTCGTAAATTGAACAAATGTGATAGAATTTCGCTGAAATCTTATAATAAACCAAATATAAAATGGTCTAATCGGGTCTCTGATTGCCCTATCATTGAAGTTTAATAGTGCATTTTGCTCACCATTCCACGCCCTTTAAGATGCCGCTTAGCCCAGTACGCTATCTGAAATAGGAGCGACGTAAATTGAACAAATGTGATAGAATTTCCCTGAATTCTTGTATTAACCTTAATGTAAAATGATCTAATCGGGTCTCTGTTCGCCCCACCATAGAAGTCTAATAGTGCATTTCACTCGTCATTTCATGCGCTTTGAGATGCCGCTTTGCCCAATACGGTATCTGAAATAGGAGCGACGTAAATTGAACAAATGTGATAGAATTTCGCTGAATTCTTATATTAACCGTAATATAAAATGATCTAATCGGGTATCTGTTTGCCTTACCCCAGAAGTTTAATAGTGCGTTTTACTCGCCATTTCATGCGCTTTGAGATGCCGCTTAGCCCAATACGCTATCTGAAATAGTAGCGACGTAAATAGAACAAATGTGATAGAATTTCGCTGAATTCTTATATTAACCTTAATGTAAAATGATCTAATCGGGTCTTTGTTCGCCCTACCCTAGAAGTTTAATAGTGCATTTCACTCGTCAATTCATGCGCTTTGAGATGCCGCTTAGCCCAATACGCTATCTGAAATATCAGCGACGTAAATTGAACAGATGTGATAGAATTTCGCTGAATTCTTATATTAACCAAAATATAAAATGATCTAATCGGGTCTCTGATTGCCCTATCATAGAAGTTTAACAGTGCATTTTACTCGCCGTTCCTCGCGTTTTAAGATGCCGCCTAGCCCAGTACGCTAGCTGAAATAGGAACGACGTAAATTGAACAAATGTGATAGAATTTCGGTGAATTCTTATATTAATCTTAATGTAAAATGATCTAATCGGGTCTTTGTTCGCCCTACCCTCGAAGTTTAATAGTGCATTGCACTCGTCATTTCATGCGGTTTGAGATGCCGCTTAGCCCAATAAGCTATCTGAAATAGGAGCGACGTAAATTGAACAAATGTAATAGAATTTCGCTGAATTCTTATATTAACCAAAATATAAAATAATCTAGTCGGGTCTCTGATTGCCCTATCATAGAAGCTTAATAGTGCATTTTGCTCGCCTTTCCACGCGCTTTAAGATGCCGCCTAGCCCAGTACGCTATCAGAATTTGGAGCTACGAAAATTGAACAAATGTGATAGAATTTTGCTGACATCTTAAATTAACCATAATATAAAATGATCTAATCGGGTCTCTGTTTGCCTTACCATAGAAGTTTAATAGTGCATTTTACTCGCCATTTCATGCGATTTGAGATGCCTCTTAGCCCAATACGCTATCTGAAATAGGAGTAACGTAAATTGAACAAATGTGATAGCATTTCGCTGAATTCTTATATTAACCAAAATATAAAATGATCTAATCGGGTCTCTGTTTGCCCTATCATAGAAGTTTATATAGTGCATTTTACTCGCCATTCCACGCGCTTTAAGATGCCGCCTAGCCCAGTACGCTATCTGAAATAGGAACAACGTAAATTGAACAATTGTGATAGAATTTCCCTGAATTCTTATATTAACCTTAATGTAAAATGATCTAATCGGGCCTCTGTTCGCCCTACCCTAGAAGTTTAATAGTGCATTTCACTCGTCATTTCATGCGCTTTCAGATGCCGCTTAGCCCAATACGCTATCTGCAATAGGAGCGACGTAAATTGAACAAATATGATAGAATTTCGCTGAATTCATATATTAACCGTAATATAAAATGATCTAATCGGGTCCCTGTTTGCCCTACCCTAGAAGTTTAATAGTGCATTTTACTCGCCATTTCATGCGCTTTGAGATGCCTCTTAGCCCAATACGCTATCTGAAATAGGAGCGACGTAAATTGAACAAATGTGATAGAATTTCGCTGCATTCTTATATTAACCAAAATATAAAATGATGCAATCGGGTCTCTGATTGCCCTATCATAGAAGTTGAATAGTGCATTTTACTCGCCATTCCACGCGCTTTAAGTTGCCGCCTAGCCCAGTACGCTATCTGAAACAGGAGCTACGTAAGTTGAACAAATGTGACAGAATTACGCTGAATTCTTATGTTAACCGTAATATAAAATCATCTAATCGGGTCTCTGATTGCCCTATCATTGACGTTTAATAGTGCATTTTACTCGCCCTTCCACGCGCTTTAAGATGCCGCCTAGCCCAGTACGCTGTCTGAAATAGGAGCGACGTAAGTTGAACAAATGTGATAGGATTTCGCTGCATTCTTATATTAACCAAAATATAAAATGATGGAATCGGGTCTCTGATTGCCCTATCATAGAAGTTGAATAGTGCATTTTACTCGCCATTCCACGCGCTTTAAGTTGCCGCCTAGCCCAGTACGCTATCTGAAATAGGAGCTACGTAAGTTGAACAAATGTGACAGAATTACGCTGAATTCTTATGTTAACCGTAATATAAAATCATCTAATCGGGTCTCTGATTGCCCTACCCTACAAGTTTAGCAGTGCATTTTACTCGCCATTTCATGCTCATTGAGATGCCGCTTAGCCCAATACGCTATCTGAAATATCAGCGACGTAAATTGAACAAATGTGAGAGACTTTCGCTGAATTCTTATATTAACCTTAATGTAAAATGTTCTAATCGGGTCTCTGTTTGCCTTACCCTAGAAGTATAGTAGTGCATTTTACTCGCCATTTCATGCGCTTTGAGATGACGCTTAGCCCAATACGCTATCGGAAATAGGAGCGACGTAAATTGAACAAATGTGATAGAATTTTGATGAATTCTTAAATTAACCATAATATAAAATGATCTGATCGGGTCTCTGTTTGCCCTGCCCTAGAAGTGTAATAGTGCATTTTACTCGTCACTTCATGCGCTTTGAGATGCCGCTTAGCCCAATACGCTATCTGAAATAGGAGCGACGTAAATAGCACAAATGTGATAGAATTTCGCTGAATTCTTTTATTAACCTTAATGTAAAATGATCTAATCGGGACGCTGTTCGCCCCACCATAGAAGTCTAATAGTGCATTTCACTCGTCATTTCATGCGCTTTGAGATGCCGCTTTGCCCAATACGCTATTTGAAATAGGAGCGTCGTAAATTGAACAAATGTGATAGAATTTCGCTGAAATCTTATAATAAACCAAATATAAAATGGTCTAATCGGGTCTCTGATTGCCCTATCATTGAAGTTTAATAGTGCATTTTGCTCACCATTCCACGCGCTTTAAGATGCCGCTTAGCCCAGTACGCTATCTGAAATAGGAGCGACGTAAATTGAACAAATGTGATAGAATTTCCCTGAATTCTTGTATTAACCTTAATGTAAAATGATCTAATCGGGTCTCTGTTCGCCCCACCATAGAAGTCTAATAGTGCATTTCACTCGTCATTTCATGCGCTCTGAGATGCCGCTTTGCCCAATACGGTATCTGAAATAGGAGCGACGTAAATTGAACAAATGTGATAGAATTTCGCTGAATTCTTATATTAACCGTAATATAAAATGATCTAATCGGGTATCTGTTTGCCTTACCCCAGAAGTTTAATAGTGCGTTTTACTCGACATTTCATGCGCTTTGAGATGCCGCTTAGCCCAATACGCTATCTGAAATAGTAGCGAAGTAAATAGAACAAATGTGATAGAATTTCGCTGAATTCTTATATTAACCTTAATGTAAAATGATCTAATCGGGTCTTTGTTCGCCCTACCCTAGAAGTTTAATAGTGCATTTCACTCGTCAATTCATGCGCTTTGAGATGCCGCTTAGCCCAATACGCTATCTGAAATATCAGCGACGTAAATTGAACAGATGTGATAGAATTTCGCTGCATTCTTATATTAACCAAAATATAAAATGATGGAATCGGGTCTCTGATTGCCCTATCATAGAAGTTGAATAGTGCATTTTACTCGCCATTCCACGCGCTTTAAGTTGCCGCCTAGCCCAGTACGCTATCTGAAATAGGAGCTACGTAAGTTGAACAAATGTGACAGAATTACGCTGAATTCTTATGTTAACCGTAATATAAAATCATCTAATCGGGTCTCTGATTGCCCTACCCTACAAGTTTAGCAGTGCATTTTACTCGCCATTTCATGCTCATTGAGATGCCGCTTAGCCCAATACGCTATCTGAAATATCAGCGACGTAAATTGAACAAATGTGAGAGACTTTCGCTGAATTCTTATATTAACCTTAATGTAAAATGTTCTAATCGGGTCTCTGTTTGCCTTACCCTAGAAGTTTAGTAGTGCATTTTACTCGCCATTTAATGCGCTTTGAGATGACGCTTAGCCCAATACGCTATCGGAAATAGGAGCGACGTAAGTTGAACAAATGTGATAGAATTACGCTGCATTCTTATATTAACCGTAATATAAAATGATCTAATTGGGTCTCTGTTTGCCTTACCCTAGAAGTTTAATAGTGCATTTTACTCGCCATTTCATGCGCTTTGAGATGACGCTTAGCCCAATACGCTATCTGAAATAGGAGCGACGTAAATTGAACAAATGTGATAGAATTTCCTTGAAATCTTATATTAAACAAAATATAAAATGATCTAATCGGGTCTCTGATTGCCCTATCATAGAAGTTTAGTAGTGCATTTTACTCGCCCTTCCACGCGCTTTAAGCTGCCGTCTAGCCCAGTACGCTATCTGAAATAGGAGCGACGTAAATTGAACAAATGTGATAGAATTTCCCTGAATTCTTATATTAACCTTAATGTAAAATGATCTAATCGGGTCTTTGTTCGCCCTACCCTAGAAGTTAAATAGTGCATTTCACTCGCCATTTCATGCGCTTTGAGATGCCGCTTAGCCCAATAAGCTATCTGAAATAGGAGCGACGTAAATTGAACAATTGTGATAGAATTTCGCTGAAGTCTTAAATTAACCATAATATAAAATGATCTAATCGGGTCTCTGTTTGCCCTATCATAGAAGTTTAATAGTGCATTTTACTCGCCATTTCACGCGCCTTAAGATGCCGCCTAGCCCAGTACGCTATCTGAAATAGGAGCGACGTAAATTGAACAAATGTGATAGAATTTCGCTGAATTCTTATATTAACCAAAATATAAAATGATCTAATCGGGTCTCTGATGGCCCTATCATAAAAGTTTAATAGTGCATTTTACTCGCCATTCCAGGCGCTTTAAGATGCCACCTAGCCCAGTACGCTATCTGAAATAGGAGCGACGTAAGTTGAACAAAAGTGATAGAATTACGCTGAATTCTTATATTAACCGTAATATAAAATGATCTCTTCGGGTATCTGTTTGCCTTACCCCAGAAGTTTAATAGTGCGTTTTACTCGCCATTTCATGCGCTTTGATATGCCGCTTAGCCCAATACGCTATCTGAAATAGTAGCGACGTAAATAGAACAAATGTGATAGAATTTTGCTGAATTCTTAAATTAACCATAATATAAAATGATGTAATCGGGCCTCTGTTTGCCCTACCCAAGAAGTTTAATAGTGCATTTCTCTCGTCATTTCATGCGCTTTGAGATGCCGCTTAGCCCAATACGCTATCTGAAATTGGAGCGACGTAAATTCAACAAATGCGATAGAATTTCCCTGAAATCTTATATTAAACAAAATATAAAATGATCTAATCGGGTCTCTGATTGCCCTTTCATAGAAGTTTAGTAGTGCATTTTACTCGCCATTCCACGCGCTTTAAGATGCCGCCTAGCCCAGTACGCTATCTGAAATGGGAGCGACGTAAGTTGAACAAACGTGATCGAATTACGCTGCATTCTTATATTAACCGTAATATAAAATGATCTAATCGGGTCTCTGTTTGCCTTATCCTAGAAGTTTAATAGTGCATTATACTCGCCATTTCATGCGTTTTACATGCCGCCTAGCCCAGTACGCTATCTGAAATGGGAGCGACGTAAGTTGAACAAATGTGATAGAAATACGCTGAATTCTTATATTAACGGTAATATAAAATGATCTAATCGGGTCTCTGTTTGCCTTATCCTAGAAGTTTAATAGTGCATTATACTCGCCATTTCATGCGCTTTTAGATGCCGCTTAGCCCAATACGCTATCTGAAATAGGAGCGACGTAAATTGAACAAATGTGATAGAATTTCGCTGAATTCTTATATTAACCAAAATATAAAATGATCTAATCGGGTCTCTGATTGCCCTATCATAGAAGTTTAATCGTGCATTTTACTCGCCATTCCGCGCGCTTTAAGATGCCGCCTAGCCTAGTGCGCCATCTGAAATAGGAGCGACGTAAATTGAACAAATGTGATACAATTTCGCTGAATTCTTAAATTAACCATAATATAAAATGATCTAGTCGGGTCTCTGAGTGCCCTATCATAGAAGTTTAACAGTGCATTTCACTCATCATTTCATGCGCTTTGAGATGCCGCTGTGCCCAATAAGCTATCTGAAATAGGAACGACGTAAATTGAAAAATGTGGTAGAATTTCCCTGAATTCTTATATTAACCTTAATGTAAAATGATCTAATCGGGTCTCAGTTCGCCCTACCATAGAAGTCTAATAGTGCATTTCACACGTCATTTCATGCGCTTTGAGATTCCGCTTAGCCCAATACGCTATCTGAAATAGGAGCAACGTAAATTGAACAAATGTGATAGAATTTCGCTGAATTCTTAAATTAACCATAATATAAAATGATCTAATCCGGTCTCTGTTTGCCCTACCCTAGAAGTTTAATAGTGCATTTTGCTCGCCATTTCATGCGCTTTGAGATGCCGCTTAGACCAATAGGCTATCTGAAACAGGAGCGACGTAAATTGAACAAATGTGATAGAATTTCCCTGAAATCTTATATTAAACAAAATATAAAATGATCTAATCGGGTCTCTGATTGCCCTATCATAGAAGTTTAGTAGTGCATTTTACTCGCCCTTCCACGCGCTTCAAGAGGCCGCCTAGCCCAGTACGCTATCTGAAATAGGAGCGACGTAAGTTGAACAAATGTGATAGAATTACGCTGAATTCGTATATTAACCGTAATATAAAATGATCTAATCGGTTCTCTGTTTGCCCTACCCTAGAAGTGTAATAGTGCATTTTACTCGCCATTCCATGCGCTTTGAGATGCCGCTTAGCCCAATACGCTATCTGAAATAGGAGCGACGTAAATGGAACAAATGTGATAGAATTCTGCTGAATTCTTAAATTAACCATAATATAAAATGATCTAATCGGGTCTGTGTTTGCCCTACCCTTGAAGTTTAATAGTGCATTTTACTCGCCATTTCATGCGCTTTGAGATGCCGCTTAGCTCAATACGCTATCTGAAATAGGAACGACGTAAATTGAACAAATGTGATAGAATTTCCCTGAAATCTTATATTAACCGTAATATAAAATGATCTAATCGGGTCTCTGTTTGCCCTACCCTAGAAGTTTAATAGTGCATTTTACTCGCCATTGCATGTGCTTTGAGATGCCGCATAGCCCAATACGCTATCTGAAATAGGAGCGACGTAAATTGAACAAATGTGATAGAATTTCCGTGAATTCTTATATTAACCTTAATGTAAAATGATCTAATCGGGTCTCTGATCGCCCTAGCATAGAAGTCTAATACTGCATTTCACTCGCCATTTCATGCGCTTTGAGATGCCTCTTAGCCCAATACGCTATCTGAAATAGGAGCGACGTAAATTGAACAAATGTGATAGAATTTCGCTGAATTCTTATATTAACCGTAATATAAAATGATCTAATCGGGTATCTGTTTGCCTTACCCCAGAAGTTTAATAGTGCGTTTTACTCGCCATTTCATGCGCTTTGAGATGCCGCTTAGCCCAATACGCTATCTGAAATAGTAGCGACGTAAATAGAACAAATGTGATAGAATTTCGCTGAATTCTTATATTAACCTTAATGTAAAATGATCTAATCGGGTCTTTGTTCGCCCTACCCTAGAAGTTTAATAGTGCATTTCACTCGTCAATTCATGCGCTTTGAGATGCCGCTTAGCCCAATACGCTATCTGAAATATCAGCGACGTAAATTGAACAGATGTGATAGAATTTCGCTGAATTCTTATATTAACCAAAATATAAAATGATCTAATCGGGTCTCTGATTGCCCTATCATAGAAGTTTAACAGTGCATTTTACTCGCCATTCCTCGCGTTTTAAGATGCCGCCTAGCCCAGTACGCTAGCTGAAATAGGAACGACGTAAATTGAACAAATGTGATAGAATTTCGGTGAATTCTTATATTAATCTTAATGTAAAATGATCTAATCGGGTCTTTGTTCGCCCTACCCTCGAAGTTTAATAGTGCATTGCACTCGTCATTTCATGCGGTTTGAGATGCCGCTTAGCCCAATAAGCTATCTGAAATAGGAGCGACGTAAATTGAACAAATGTAATAGAATTTCGCTGAATTCTTATATTAACCAAAATATAAAATAATCTAGTCGGGTCTCTGATTGCCCTATCATAGAAGCTTAATAGTGCATTTTGCTCGCCTTTCCACGCGCTTTAAGATGCCGCCTAGCCCAGTACGCTATCAGAATTTGGAGCTACGAAAATTGAACAAATGTGATAGAATTTTGCTGACATCTTAAATTAACCATAATATAAAATGATCTAATCGGGTCTCTGTTTGCCTTACCATAGAAGTTTAATAGTGCATTTTACTCGCCATTTCATGCGATTTGAGATGCCTCTTAGCCCAATACGCTATCTGAAATAGGAGTAACGTAAATTGAACAAATGTGATAGCATTTCGCTGAATTCTTATATTAACCAAAATATAAAATGATCTAATCGGGTCTCTGTTTGCCCTATCATAGAAGTTTATATAGTGCATTTTACTCGCCATTCCACGCGCTTTAAGATGCCGCCTAGCCCAGTACGCTATCTGAAATAGGAACAACGTAAATTGAACAATTGTGATACAATTTCCCTGAATTCTTATATTAACCTTAATGTAAAATGATCTAATCGGGCCTCTGTTCGCCCTACCCTAGAAGTTTAATAGTGCATTTCACTCGTCATTTCATGCGCTTTCAGATGCCGCTTAGCCCAATACGCTATCTGCAATAGGAGCGACGTAAATTGAACAAATATGATAGAATTTCGCTGAATTCATATATTAACCGTAATATAAAATGATCTAATCGGGTCCCTGTTTGCCCTACCCTAGAAGTTTAATAGTGCATTTTACTCGCCATTTCATGCGCTTTGAGATGCCTCTTAGCCCAATACGCTATCTGAAATAGGAGCGACGTAAATTGAACAAATGTGATAGAATTTCGCTGCATTCTTATATTAACCAAAATATAAAATGATGGAATCGGGTCTCTGATTGCCCTATCATAGAAGTTGAATAGTGCATTTTACTCGCCATTCCACGCGCTTTAAGTTGCCGCCTAGCCCAGTACGCTATCTGAAACAGGAGCTACGTAAGTTGAACAAATGTGACAGAATTACGCTGAATTCTTATGTTAACCGTAATATAAAATCATCTAATCGGGTCTCTGATTGCCCTATCATTGACGTTTAATAGTGCATTTTACTCGCCCTTCCACGCGCTTTAAGATGCCGCCTAGCCCAGTACGCTGTCTGAAATAGGAGCGACGTAAGTTGAACAAATGTGATAGGATTTCGCTGCATTCTTATATTAACCAAAATATAAAATGATGGAATCGGGTCTCTGATTGCCCTATCATAGAAGTTGAATAGTGCATTTTACTCGCCATTCCACGCGCTTTAAGTTGCCGCCTAGCCCAGTACGCTATCTGAAATAGGAGCTACGTAAGTTGAACAAATGTGACAGAATTACGCTGAATTCTTATGTTAACCGTAATATAAAATCATCTAATCGGGTCTCTGATTGCCCTACCCTACAAGTTTAGCAGTGCATTTTACTCGCCATTTCATGCTCATTGAGATGCCGCTTAGCCCAATACGCTATCTGAAATATCAGCGACGTAAATTGAACAAATGTGAGAGACTTTCGCTGAATTCTTATATTAACCTTAATGTAAAATGTTCTAATCGGGTCTCTGTTTGCCTTACCCTAGAAGTTTAGTAGTGCATTTTACTCGCCATTTCATGCGCTTTGAGATGACGCTTAGCCCAATACGCTATCGGAAATAGGAGCGACGTAAATTGAACAAATGTGATAGAATTTTGATGAATTCTTAAATTAACCATAATATAAAATGATCTGATCGGGTCTCTGTTTGCCCTGCCCTAGAAGTGTAATAGTGCATTTTACTCGTCACTTCATGCGCTTTGAGATGCCGCTTAGCCCAATACGCTATCTGAAATAGGAGCGACGTAAATTGAACAAATGTAATAGAATTTCGCTGAATTCTTATATTAACCAAAATATAAAATAATCTAGTCGGGTCTCTGATTGCCCTATCATAGAAGCTTAATAGTGCATTTTGCTCGCCTTTCCACGCGCTTTAAGATGCCGCCTAGCCCAGTACGCTATCAGAATTTGGAGCTACGAAAATTGAACAAATGTGATAGAATTTTGCTGACATCTTAAATTAACCATAATATAAAATGATCTAATCGGGTCTCTGTTTGCCTTACCATAGAAGTTTAATAGTGCATTTTACTCGCCATTTCATGCGATTTGAGATGCCGCTTAGCCCAATACGCTATCTGAAATAGGAGTAACGTAAATTGAACAAATGTGATAGCATTTCGCTGAATTCTTAGATTAACCAAAATATAAAATGATCTAATCGGGTCTCTGTTTGCCCTATCATAGAAGTTTATATAGTGCATTTTACTCGCCATTCCACGCGCTTTAAGATGCCGCCTAGCCCAGTACGCTATCTGAAATAGGAACAACGTAAATTGAACAATTGTGATAGAATTTCCCTGAATTCTTATATTAACCTTAATGTAAAATGATCTAATCGGGCCTCTGTTCGCCCTACCCTAGAAGTTTAATAGTGCATTTCACTCGTCATTTCATGCGCTTTCAGATGCCGCTTAGCCCAATACGCTATCTGCAATAGGAGCGACGTAAATTGAACAAATATGATAGAATTTCGCAGAATTCATATATTAACCGTAATATAAAATGATCTAATCGGGTCCCTGTTTGCCCTACCCTAGAAGTTTAATAGTGCATTTTACTCGCCCTTCCACGCGCATTAAGATGCCGCCTAGCCCAGTACGCTGTCTGAAATAGGAGCGACGTAAGTTGAACAAATGTGATAGGATTTCGCTGCATTCTTATATTAACCAAAATATAAAATGATGGAATCGGGTCTCTGATTGCCCTATCATAGAAGTTGAATAGTGCATTTTACTCGCCATTCCACGCGCATTAAGTTGCCGCCTAGCCCAGTACGCTATCTGAAATAGGAGCTACGTAAGTTGAACAAATGTGACAGAATTACGCTGAATTCTTATGTTAACCGTAATATAAAATCATCTAATCGGGTCTCTGATTGCCCTACCCTACAAGTTTAGCAGTGCATTTTACTCGCCATTTCATGCTCATTGAGATGCCGCTTAGCCCAATACGCTATCTGAAATATCAGCGACGTAAATTGAACAAATGTGAGAGACTTTCGCTGAATTCTTATATTAACCTTAATGTAAAATGTTCTAATCGGGTCTCTGTTTGCCTTACCCTAGAAGTTTAGTAGTGCATTTTACTCGCCATTTAATGCGCTTTGAGATGACGCTTAGCCCAATACGCTATCTGAAATAGGAGCGACGTAAATTGAACAAATGTGATAGAATTTCCCTGAATTCTTATATTAACCTTAATGTAAAATGATCTAATCGGGTCTTTGTTCGCCCTACCCTAGAAGTTAAATAGTGCATTTCACTCGCCATTTCATGCGCTTTGAGATGCCGCTTAGCCCAATAAGCTATCTGAAATAGGAGCGACGTAAATTGAACAATTGTGATAGAATTTCGCTGAAGTCTTAAATTAACCATAATATAAAATGATCTAATCGGGTCTCTGTTTGCCCTATCATAGAAGTTTAATAGTGCATTTTACTCGCCATTTCACGCGCCTTAAGATGCCGCCTAGCCCAGTACGCTATCTGAAATAGGAGCGACGTAAATTGAACAAATGTGATAGAATTTCGCTGAATTCTTATATTAACCAAAATATAAAATGATCTAATCGGGTCTCTGATGGCCCTATCATAAAAGTTTAATAGTGCATTTTACTCGCCATTCCAGGCGCTTTAAGATGCCACCTAGCCCAGTACGCTATCTGAAATAGGAGCGACGTAAGTTGAACTAAAGTGATAGAATTACGCTGAATTCTTATATTAACCGTAATATAAAATGATCTCTTCGGGTATCTGTTTGCCTTACCCCAGAAGTTTAATAGTGCGTTTTACTCGCCATTTCATGCGCTTTGAGATGCCGCTTAGCCCAATACGCTATCTGAAATAGTAGCGACGTAAATAGAACAAATGTGATAGAATTTTGCTGAATTCTTAAATTAACCATAATATAAAATGATGTAATCGGGCCTCTGTTTGCCCTACCCAAGAAGTTTAATAGTGCATTTCTCTCGTCATTTCATGCGCTTTGAGATGCCGCTTAGCCCAATACGCTATCTGAAATTGGAGCGACGTAAATTCAACAAATGCGATAGAATTTCCCTGAAATCTTATATTAAACAAAATATAAAATGATCTAATCGGGTCTCTGATTGCCCTTTCATAGAAGTTTAGTAGTGCATTTTACTCGCCATTCCACGCGCTTTAAGATGCCGCCTAGCCCAGTACGCTATCTGAAATGGGAGCGACGTAAGTTGAACAAACGTGATCGAATTACGCTGCATTCTTATATTAACCGTAATATAAAATGATCTAATCGGGTCTCTGTTTGCCTTATCCTAGAAGTTTAATAGTGCATTATACTCGCCATTTCATGCGTTTTACATGCCGCCTAGCCCAGTACGCTATCTGAAATGGGAGCGACGTAAGTTGAACAAATGTGATAGAAATACGCTGAATTCTTATATTAACGGTAATATAAAATGATCTAATCGGGTCTCTGTTTGCCTTATCCTAGAAGTTTAATAGTGCATTATACTCGCCATTTCATGCGCTTTTAGATGCCGCTTAGCCCAATACGCTATCTGAAATAGGAGCGACGTAAATTGAACAAATGTGATAGAATTTCGCTGAATTCTTATATTAACCAAAATATAAAATGATCTAATCGGGTCTCTGATTGCCCTATCATAGAAGTTTAATCGTGCATTTTACTCGCCATTCCGCGCGCTTTAAGATGCCGCCTAGCCTAGTGCGCCATCTGAAATAGGAGCGACGTAAATTGAACAAATGTGATACAATTTCGCTGAATTCTTAAATTAACCATAATATAAAATGATCTAGTCGGGTCTCTGATTGCCCTATCATAGAAGTTTAACAGTGCATTTCACTCGTCATTTCATGCGCTTTGAGATGCCGCTTAGCCCAATAAGCTATCTGAAATAGGAGCGACGTAAATTGAACAAATGTGATAGAATTTCGCTGAATTCTTATATTAACCAAAATATAAAATGATCTAATCGGGTCTCTGATTGCCCTATCATAGAAGTTTAGTAGTGCATTTTACTCGCCCTTCCACGCGCTTTAAGATGCCGCCTAGCCCAGTACGCTATCAGAAATAGGAGCGACGTATGTTGAACAAATGTGATAGAATTACGCTGAATTCTTATATTAACCGTAATGTAAAATGATCTAATCGGGTCTCTGTTTGCCCTACCCTGGAAGTTTAATAGTGCATTCTACTCGGCATTTCATGCGCTTTGAGATGCCGCTTAGCCCAATACGCTATCTGAAATAGGAGCGACGTAAATTTAACAAATGTGATAGAATTTCGCTGAATTCTTATATTAACCAAAATATAAAATGATCTAATCGGGTCTCTGTTTGCCCTACCCTAGAAGTTTAATAGTGCCTTTCACTCGGCATTTCATGCGCTTTGAGATGGCGCTTAGCCCAATACGCTATCTGAAATAGGAGCGACGTAAATTGAACGAATGTGATAGAATTTCCCTGAATTCTTATGTTAACATTAATGTAAAATGATCTAATCGGGTCTCTGATTGCCCTACCCTAGAAGTTTAATAGTGCATTTCACTCGGCATTTCATGCGCTTTGAGATGCCGCTTAGCCCAATACGCTATCTGAAATAGGAGCGACGTAAATTGAACAAATGTGATAGAATTTCGCTGAATTCTTATATTAACCAAAATATAAAATGATCTAATCGGGTCTCTGATTGCCCTACCCTAGAAGTTTAATAGTGCATTTTACTGGCCATTCCACGCGCTTTAAGATGCCGCTTATCCCAATACGCTATCTGAAATAGGTGCGACGTAAATTGAACAAATGTGATAGAATTTCCCTGAATTCTTATGTTAACATTAATGTAAAATGATCTAATCGGGTCTCTGATTGCCCTACCCTAGAAGTTTAACAGTGCATTTTACTCGGCATTTCATGCGCTTTGAGATGCCGCTTAGCCCAATACGCTATCTGAAATAGGAGCGACGTAAATTGAACAAATGTGATAGAATTTCGCTGAATTCTTATATTAACCATAATATAAAATGATCTAATCGGGTCTCTGATTGCCCTACCCTAGAAGTTTAACAGTGCATTTTACTCGCCATTTCATGCGCTTTGAGATGCCGCTTAGCCCAATACGCTATCTGCAATAGGAGCGACGTAAATTGAACAAATGTGATAGAATTTCGCTGAATTCTTAAATTAACCATAATATAAAATGATCTAATCGGGTCTCTGTTTGCATTACCCTAGAAGTTTAATAGTGCGTTTTACTCGCCATTTCTTGCGCTTTGAGATGCCGCTTAGCCCAATACGCTATCAGAAATATCAGCGACGTGAATTGAACAAATGTGAGAGAATCTCGCTGAATTCTTATATTAACCTTAATGTAAAATGATCTAATCGGGTCTCTGTTCGCCCTACTCTAGAAGATTAATAGTGCATTTTACTCGCCATTTCATGCGCTTTGAGATGCCGCTTAGCCCAATACGCTATCTGATATAGTAGCGACGTAAATTGAACAAATGTGATAGAATTTTGGTGAATTCTTAAATAAACCATAATATGAAATGATCTAATCGGGTCTCTGTTTGCCCTACCCTAGAAGTTTAATAGTGCATTTTGATCGCCATTTCATGCGCTTTGAGATGGCGCTTAGCCCAATACGCTATCTGAAATAGGAGCGACGTAAATTGAACGAATGTGATAGAATTTCCCTGAATTCTTATGTTAACATTAATGTAAAATGATCTAATCGGGTCTCTGATTGCCCTACCCTAGAAGTTTAACAGTGCATTTTACTCGGCATTTCATGCGCTTTGAGATGCCGCTTAGCCCAATACGCTATCTGAAATAGGAGCGACGTAAATTGAACAAATGTGATAGAATTTCGCTGAATTCTTATATTAACCATAATATAAAATGATCTAATCGGGTCTCTGATTGCCCTACCCTAGAAGTTTAACAGTGCATTTTACTCGCCATTTCATGCGCTTTGAGATGCCGCTTAGCCCAATACGCTATCTGCAATAGGAGCGACGTAAATTGAACAAATGTGATAGAATTTCGCTGAATTCTTAAATTAACCATAATATAAAATGATCTAATCGGGTCTCTGTTTGCATTACCCTAGAAGTTTAATAGTGCGTTTTACTCGCCATTTCTTGCGCTTTGAGATGCCGCTTAGCCCAATACGCTATCAGAAATATCAGCGACGTGAATTGAACAAATGTGAGAGAATCTCGCTGAATTCTTATATTAACCTTAATGTAAAATGATCTAATCGGGTCTCTGTTCGCCCTACTCTAGAAGATTAATAGTGCATTTTACTCGCCATTTCATGCGCTTTGAGATGCCGCTTAGCCCAATACGCTATCTGATATAGTAGCGACGTAAATTGAACAAATGTGATAGAATTTTGGTGAATTCTTAAATAAACCATAATATGAAATGATCTAATCGGGTCTCTGTTTGCCCTACCCTAGAAGTTTAATAGTGCATTTTGATCGCCATTTCATGCGCTTTGAGATGGCGCTTAGCCCAATACGCTATCTGAAATAGGAGCGACGTAAATTGAACGAATGTGATAGAATTTCCCTGAATTCTTATGTTAACATTAATGTAAAATGATCTAATCGGGTCTCTGATTGCCCTACCCTAGAAGTTTAATAGTGCATTTCACTCGGCATTTCATGCGCTTTGAGATGCCGCTTAGCCCAATACGCTATCTGCAATAGGAGCGACGTAAATTGAACAAATGTGACAGAATTACGCTGAATTCTTATATTTACCGTAATATAAAATGATCTAATCGGGTCTCTGTTTGCCTTATCCTAGAAGTTTAAGAGTACATTTTACTCGCCATTTCATGCGCTTTGAGATGCCGCTTAGCCCAATACGCTATCTGCAATAGGAGCGACGTAAATTGAACAAATGTGATAGAATTTCGCTGAATTCTTATATTAACCAAAATATAAAATGATCTAATCGGGTCTCTGTTTGCCCTACCCTAGACGTTTAATAGTGCATTTTACTCGCCATTTCTTGCGCTTTGAGATGCCGCTTAGGCCAATACGCTATCTGAAATAGGAGCGATGTGAATTGATCAAATGTGATAGAATTTCGCTGAATTCTTTTATTAACCATAATGTAAAATGATCTAATCGGGCCTCTGTTCGCCCTAGCGCAGAAGCTTAATTGTGCATTTTATTCGTCATTTCATGCGCTTTGAGATGCCGCTTATCCCAATACGCTATCTGAAATATGAGCGACGTAAATTGAACAAATGTGATAGAATTTCGCTGAATTCTTATATTAACCAAAATATAAAATGATCTAATCGGGTCTCTGATTGCCCTATCATAGAAGCTTAAAAGTGCATTTTACTCGCCATTCCACGCGCTTTAAGATGCCGCCTAGCCCAGTACGCTATCTGAAATAGGAGCTACGTAAGTTGAACAAATGTGACAGAATTACGCTGAATTCTTATATTTACCGTAATATAAAATGATCTAATCGGGTCTCTGTTTGCCTTATCCTAGAAGTTTAAGAGTACATTTTACTCGCCATTTCATGCGCTTTGAGATGCCGCTAAGCCCAATACGCTATCTGAAATAGGAGCGACGTAAATTGCACAAATGTGATAGAATTTCGCTGAATTCTTATATTAACCTTAATGTAAAATTATCTAATCGGGTCTTTGTTCGCCTTACCCTAGAAGTTTAATAGTGCATTTCACTCGTCATTTCATGCGCTTTGAGATGCCGCTTAGCGCAATAAGCTATCTGAAATAGGAGCGACGTAAATTGAACAAATGTGATAGAATTTCGCTGAATTCTTATATTAACCAAAATATAAAATGATCTAATCGGGTCTCTGATTGCCCTATCATAGAAGTTTAGTAGTGCATTTTACTGGCCCTTCCACGCGCTTTAAGATGCCGCCTAGCCCAGTACGCTATCTGAAATAGGAACAACGTAAATTGACCAAATGTGATAGAATTTTGCTGAATTTTTAAATTAACCAAAATATAAAATGATCTAATCGGGTCTCTGATTGCCCTATCATAGAAGTTTAGTAGTGCATTTTACTCGCCCTTCCACGCGCTTTAAGATGCCGCCTAGCCCAGTACGCTATCAGAAATAGGAGCGACGTATGTTGAACAAATGTGATAGAATTACGCTGAATTCTTATATTAACCGTAATATAAAATGATCTAATCGGGTCTCTGATTGCCCTATCATAGAAGTTTAACAGTGTATTTTACTCGCCATTCCTCGCGTTTTAAGATGCCGCCTAGCCCAGTACGCTAGCTGAAATAGGAACGACGTAAACTGAAAAAATGTGATAGAATTTCGCTGAATTCTTATATTAACCAAAATATAAAATGATCTAATCGGCTCTCTGATTGCCCTATCATAGAAGTTTAGTAGTGCATTTTACTGGCCCTTCCACGCGCTTTAAGATGCCGCCTAGCCCAGTACGCTATCTGAAATAGGAGCTACGTAAGTTGAACAAATGTGATAGAATTACACTGAATTCTTATATTAACCGTAATATAAAATGATCAAATCGGGTCTCTGTTTGCCTTACCCTAGAAGTTTAATTGTGCATTTTACTCGGCATTTCATGCGAGTTGAGATGCCGGTTAGCCCAATACGCTATCTGAAATTGAAGCGACGTAAATTGGACAAATGTGATAGAATTTGGCTGAATTGTTAAATTAACCATAATATAAAATGATCTAATGGGGTCTCTGTTTGCCCTACCCTAGAAGTTTAATAGTGCATTTTACTCGTCATTTCATGCGCTTTGAGATGCCGCTTAGCCCAATACGCTATCTGAAATAGGAGCGATGTAAATTGATCAAATGTGATAGAATTTCGCTGAATTCTTTTATTAACCATAATGTAAAATGATCTAATCGGGTCTCTGTTCGCCCTACCCCAGAAGTTTAATGGTGCATTGCACTCGACATTTCATGCGCTTTGAGGTGCCGCTTAGCCCAATTCGCTATCTGAAATAGGAGCGACATAAATTGAACTAATGTGATAGAATTTCGCTGAATTCTTATAATAACCAAAATATAAAATGATCTAATCGGGTCTCTGATTGCCCTATCATAGAAGTTTAATAGTGCATTTTACTGGCCATTCCACGCGCTTTAAGATTCCGCCTAGCCCAGTACGCTATCTGAAATAGGAGCGACGTAAGTTGAACAAATATAATAGGATGTCCCTGAAATCTTATATTAAACAAAATATAAAATGATCTAATCGGGCCTCTGATCGCCCTATCATAGAAGTTTAATAGTGCATTTTGCTCGCCATTCCACGCGCTTTAAGATGCCGCCTAGCCCAGTAGGCTAACTGAAATCGGAGCGACGTAAGTTGAACAAATGTGACAGGATTACGCTGCATTCTTATATTAACCGTAATATAAAATTATCTAATCGGGTCTTTGTTCGCCTTACCCTAGAAGTTTAATAGTGCATTTTACTGGCCATTCCACGCGCTTTAAGATGGCGCCTAGCTCAATACGCTATCTGAAATAGGAGCGATGTAAATTGAACAAATGTGATAGAATTTCCCTGAAATCTTATATTAAACAAAATATAAAATGATCTACTCGGGTCTCTGATTGCCCTGTCATAGATGTTTAGCAGTGCATTTTACTCGTCATTCCACGCGCTTTGAGATGCCGCCTAGCCCAGTACGCTATCTGAAATAGGAGCGACGTAAGTTGAACAAATGTGATAGAATTACGCTGAATTCTTATATTAACCGTAACATAAAATGATCTAATCGGGTCTGTGTTTGCCTTACCCTAGAAGCTTAATAGTGCATTTTACTCGCCATTTCATGCGCGTCGAGATGCCGCTTAGCCCAATACGCTATCTGAAATAGGAGCGACGTAAATTGAGCAAATGTGATAGAATTTTGCTGAATTCTTATATTAACCTTAACGTAAAATCATCTAATCGGGTCTCTGTTCGCCCTACCATAGAAGTTTAATATCGCACTTCACTCGTCATTTAATGCGCTTTGAGATGCCGCTCAGCCCAATACGCTATCTGAAATAGGAGCGACATAAATTGAACGAATGTGATAGAATTTCGCTGAATTCTTATATTAACCAAAATATAAAATGCTCTAATCGGGTCTCTGATTGCCCTATCATAGAAGTTTGATAGTGCATTTTACTGGCCATTCCACGCTCTTTAAGATGGCGCCTAGCTCAATACGCTATCTGAAATAGGAGCGATGTAAATTGAACAAATGTGATAGAATTTCGCTGAATTCTTTTATTAACCATAATGTAAAATGATCTAATCGGGTCTCTGTTCGCCCTAGCCTAGAAGTTTAATAGTGCATTTTATTCGCCATTTCATGCGCTTTGAGATGCCGCTTAGCCCAATACGCTATCTGAAATAGGAGCGACGTAAATTGAGCAAATGTGATAGAATTTTGCTGAATTCTTATATTAACCTTAACGTAAAATGATGTAATCGGGTCTCTGTTCGCCCTACCCTAGAAGCTTAATATCGCATTTCACTCGTCATTTAATGCGCTTTGAGATGCCGCTTAGCCCAATACGCTATCTGAAATAGGAGCGACGTAAATTGAACAAATGTGATAGAATTTCGATAAATTCTTATATTAACCAAATATAAAATGATCTAATAGGGTCTCTGATTGCCCTATCATAGAAGTTTAATAGTGCATTTTACTGGCCATTCCACGCGTTTTAAGATGGTGCCTAGCCCAGTACGCTATCTGAAATAGGAGCGACGTAAATCGAACAAATGTGATAGAATTTCGCTGAATTCTCATATTAACCATATTGTAAAATGATCTAATCGGGTCTCTGTTTGCCCTACCCTAGAAGTTTAATAGTGCATTTTACTCGCCATTTCTTGCGCTTTGAGATGCCGCTTAGCCCAATACGCTATCTGAAATATGAGCGACGTAAATTGAACAAATGTGATAGAATTTCGCTGAATTCTTAAATTAGCCATAATATAAAATGATCTAATCCGGTCTCTGATTGCCCTACCCTAGAAGTGTAATAGTGCATTTTACGCGCCATTTCATGCGCTTGGAGATGCCGCTTAGCCCAATACGCTATCTGAAATAGGAGCGACGTAAATTGAACAAATGTGATAGAATTTCGCTGAATTCTTATATTAACTTTAATGTAAAATGATCTAATCGGGTCTTTGTTCGCCCTACCCTAGAAGTTTAATAGTGCATTTCACTCGTCATTTCATGCGCTTTGAGATGCCGCTTAGCCCAATAAGCTATCTGAAATAGGAGCGACGTAAATTGAACAAATGTGATAGAATTTCGCTGAATTCTTATATTAACCAAAATATAAAATGATCTAATCGGGTCTCTGATTGCCCTATCATAGAAGTTTAGTAGTGCATTTTACTCGCCCTTCCACGCGCTTTAAGATGCCGCCTAGCCCAGTACGCTATCTGAAATAGGAGCGACGTATGTTGAACAAATGTGATAGAATTACGCTGAATTCTTATATTAACCGTAATATAAAATGATCTAATCGGGTCTCTGATTGCCCTATCATAGAAGTTTAACAATGTATTTTACTCGCCATTCCTCGCGTTTTAAGATGCCGCCTAGCCCAGTACGCTAGCTGAAATAGGAAGGACGTAAATTGAAAAAATGTGATAGAATTTCGCTGAATTCTTATATTAACCAAAATATAAAATGATCTAATCGGCTCTCTGATTGCCCTATCATAGAAGTTTAGTAGTGCATTTTACTGGCCCTTCCACGCGCTTTAAGATGCCGCCTAGCCCAGTACGCTATCTGAAATTGAAGCGACGTAAATTGAACAAATGTGATAGAATTTCGCTGAATTCTTAAATTAACCATAATATAAAATGATCTAATGGGGTCTCTGTTTGCCCTACCCTAGAAGTATAATAGTGCATTTTACACGCCATTTCATGTGCTTTGAGATGCCACTTAGCCCAATACGCTATCTGAAATAGGATCGACGTAAATTGAACAAATGTGATAGAATTTCGCTGAATTCTTATATTAACCAAAATATAAAATGATCTAATCGGGTCTCTGATTGCCCTATCATAGAAGCTTAAAAGTGCATTTTACTCGCCATTCCACGCGCTTTAAGATGCCGCCTAGCCCAGTACGCTATCTGAAATAGGAACAACGTAAATTGACCAAATGTGATAGAATTTTGCTGAATTTTTAAATTAACCAAAATATAAAATGATCTAATCGGGTCTCTGATTGCCCTATCATAGAAGTTTAGTAGTGCATTTTACTCGCCCTTCCACGCGCTTTAAGATGCCGCCTAGCCCAGTACGCTATCAGAAATAGGAGCGACGTATGTTGAACAAATGTGATAGAATTACGCTGAATTCTTATATTAACCGTAATATAAAATGATCTAATCGGGTCTCTGATTGCCCTATCATAGAAGTTTAACAGTGTATTTTACTCGCCATTCCTCGCGTTTTAAGATGCCGCCTAGCCCAGTACGCTAGCTGAAATAGGAACGACGTAAACTGAAAAAATGTGATAGAATTTCGCTGAATTCTTATATTAACCAAAATATAAAATGATCTAATCGGCTCTCTGATTGCCCTATCATAGAAGTTTAGTAGTGCATTTTACTGGCCCTTCCACGCGCTTTAAGATGCCGCCTAGCCCAGTACGCTATCTGAAATAGGAGCTACGTAAGTTGAACAAATGTGATAGAATTACACTGAATTCTTATATTAACCGTAATATAAAATGATCAAATCGGGTCTCTGTTTGCCTTACCCTAGAAGTTTAATTGTGCATTTTACTCGGCATTTCATGCGAGTTGAGATGCCGGTTAGCCCAATACGCTATCTGAAATTGAAGCGACGTAAATTGGACAAATGTGATAGAATTTGGCTGAATTGTTAAATAAACCATAATATAAAATGATCTAATGGGGTCTCTGTTTGCCCTACCCTAGAAGTTTAATAGTGCATTTTACTCGTCATTTCATGCGCTTTGAGATGCCGCTTAGCCCCATACGCTATCTGAAATAGGAGCGATGTAAATTGATCAAATGTGATAGAATTTCGCTGAATTCTTTTATTAACCGTAATATAAAATGATCTAATCGGGTCTCTGTTTGCCTTATTCTGGAAGTTTAATGGTGCATTGCACTCGACATTTCATGCGCTTTGAGGTGCCGCTTAGCCCAATTCGCTATCTGAAATAGGAGCGACATAAATTGAACTAATGTGATAGAATTTCGCTGAATTCTTATAATAACCAAAATATAAAATGATCTAATCGGGTCTCTGATTGCCCTATCATAGAAGTTTAATAGTGCATTTTACTGGCCATTCACGCGCTTTAAGATTCCGCCTAGCCCAGTACGCTATCTGAAATAGGAGCGACGTAAGTTGAACAAATATAATAGGATGTCCCTGAAATCTTATATTAAACAAAATATAAAATGATCTAATCGGGCCTCTGATCGCCCTATCATAGAAGTTTAATAGTGCATTTTACTCGCCATTCCACGCGCTTTAAGATGCCGCCTAGCCCAGTAGGCTATCTGAAATAGGAGCGACGTAAATTGAGCAAATGTGATAGAATTTTGCTGAATTCTTATATTAACCTTAACGTAAAATGATCTAATCGGGTCTCTGTTCGCCCTACCCTAGAAGTTTAATATCGCGTTTCACTCGTCATTTAATGCGGTTTGAGATGCCGCTCCGCCCAATACGCTATCTGAAATAGGAGCGACATAAAGTGAACGAATGTGATAGAATTTCGCTGAATTCTTATATTAGCCAAAATATAAAATGATCTAATAGGGTCTCTGATTGCCCTATCATAGAAGTTTAATAGTGCATTTACTGGCCATTCCACGCGCTTTAAGATGGCGCCTAGCTCATACGCTATCTGAAATAGGAGCGATGTAAATTGAACAAATGTGATAGAATTTCCCTGAAATCTTATATTAAACAAAATATAAAATGATCTACTCGGGTCTCTGATTGCCCTGTCATAGATGTTTAGCAGTGCATTTTACTCGTCATTCCACGCGCTTTGAGATGCCGCCTAGCCCAGTACGCTATCTGAAATAGGAGCGACGTAAGTTGAACAAATGTGATAGAATTACGCTGAATTCTTATATTAACCGTAACATAAAATGATCTAATCGGGTCTGTGTTTGCCTTACCCTAGAAGCTTAATAGTGCATTTTACTCGCCATTTCATGCGCGTCGAGATGCCGCTTAGCCCAATACGCTATCTGAAATAGGAGCGACGTAAATTGAGCAAATGTGATAGAATTTTGCTGAATTTCTATATTAACCTTAACGTAAAATCATCTAATCGGGTCTCTGTTCGCCTACCATAGAAGTTTAATATCGCACTTCACTCGTCATTTAATGCGCTTTGAGATGCCGCTCAGCCCAATACGCTATCTGAAATAGGAGCGACATAAATTGAACGAATGTGATAGAATTTCGCTGAATTCTTATATTAACCAAAATATAAAATGCTCTAATCGGGTCTCTGATTGCCCTATCATAGAAGTTTGATAGTGCATTTTACTGGCCATTCCACGCGCTTTAAGATGGCGCCTAGCTCAATACGCTATCTGAAATAGGAGCGATGTAAATTGAACAAATGTGATAGAATTTCGCTGAATTCTTTTATTAACCATAATGTAAAATGATCTAATCGGGTCTCTGTTCGCCCTAGCCTAGAAGTTTAATAGTGCATTTTATTCGCCATTTCATGCGCTTTGAGATGCCGCTTAGCCCAATACGCTATCTGAAATAGGAGCGACGTAAATTGAGCAAATGTGATAGAATTTTGCTGAATTCTTATATTAACCTTAACGTAAAATGATGTAATCGGGTCTCTGTTCGCCCTACCCTAGAAGCTTAATATCGCATTTCACTCGTCATTTAATGCGCTTTGAGATGCCGCTTAGCCCAATACGCTATCTGAAATAGGAGCGACGTAAATTGAACAAATGTGATAGAATTTCGATAAATTCTTATATTAACCAAAATATAAAATGATCTAATAGGGTCTCTGATTGCCCTATCATAGAAGTTTAATAGTGCATTTTACTGGCCATTCCACGCGTTTTAAGATGGTGCCTAGCCCAGTACGCTATCTGAAATAGGAGCGACGTAAATCGAACAAATGTGATAGAATTTCGCTGAATTCTCATATTAACCATATTGTAAAATGATCTAATCGGGTCTCTGTTTGCCCTACCCTAGAAGTTTAATAGTGCATTTTACTCGCCATTTCTTGCGCTTTGAGATGCCGCTTAGCCCAATACGCTATCTGAAATATGAGCGACGTAAATTGAACAAATGTGATAGAATTTCGCTGAATTCTTAAATTAGCCATAATATAAAATGATCTAATCCGGTCTCTGATTGCCCTACCCTAGAAGTGTAATAGTGCATTTTACGCGCCATTTCATGCGCTTTGAGATGCCGCTTAGCCCAATACGCTATCTGAAATAGGAGCGACGTAAATTGAACAAATGTGATAGAATTTCGCTGAATTCTTATATTAACTTTAATGTAAAATGATCTAATCGGGTCTTTGTTCGCCCTACCCTAGAAGTTTAATAGTGCATTTCACTCGTCATTTCATGCGCTTTGAGATGCCGCTTAGCCCAATAAGCTATCTGAAATAGGAGCGACGTAAATTGAACAAATGTGATAGAATTACGCTGAATTCTTATATTAACCGTAATATAAAATGATCTAATCGGGTCACAGATTGCCCTATCATAGAAGTTTAATAGTGCATTTGACTGGCCATTCCACGCGCATTAAGAGGGCGCCTAGCCCAGTACGCTATCTGAAATAGGAGCGACGTAAATTGAACAAATGTGATAGAATTTTGCTGAATTCTTAAATTAACCATAATATAAAATGATCTAATCGGGTCTCTGTTTGCCTTACCCTAGAAGTTTAATAGTGCATTTTACTCGCCACTTCATGCGCTTTGAGATGCCGCTTAGCCCAATACGCTATCTGAAATAGGAGCGACGTAAATTGAACAAATGTGATAGAATTTTGCTGAATTCTTATATTAACCGTAATATAAAATGATCTAATCGGGTCTCTGATTGCCCTATCATAGAAGTTTAACAGTGTATTTTACTCGCCAATCCTCGCGTTTTAAGATGCCGCCTAGCCCAGTACGCTAGCTGAAATAGGAACGACGAAAATTGAAAAAATGTGATAGAATTTCGCTGAATTCTTATATTAACCAAAATATAAAATGATCTAATCGGGTCTCTGATTGCCCGATCATAGAAGTTTAATAGTGCATTTCACTCGCCATTCCATGCGCTTTAAGATGCCGCCTAGCCCAGTACGCTATCTGAAATAGGAACGACGTAAATTGACCAAATGTGATAGAATTTTGCGGAATTCTTAAATTAACCATAATATAAAATAATCTAATCGGGTCTCTGATTGCCCTACCCTAGAAGTTTAATAGTGCATTTTACTCGCCATTTCATGCGCTTTGAGATGCCGCTTAGCCCAATACGGTATCTGAAATAGAAGCGACGTAAATTGAACAAATGTGATAGAATTTCGCTGAATTATTATATTACCCAAAATATAAAATGATCTAATCGGGTCTCTGATTGCCCTATCATAGAAATTTAATAGTGCATTTTTCTCGCCACTCCATGCGCTTTAAGTTGCCGCCTAGCCCAGTACGCTATCTGAAATAGGAACGACGTAAATTGAACAAATGTGATAGAATTCCGCTGAATTCTTAAATTAACCATAATATAAAATGATCTAATCGGGTCTCTGATTGCCCTACCCTAGAAGTGTGATAGTGCATTTTACTCGCCATTTCATGCGCTTTGAGATGCCGCTTAGCCCAATACGCTATCTGAAATAGGAGCGACGTAAATTGAACAAATGTGATAGAATTTCGCTGAATTCTTATATTAACCGTAATATAAAATGATCTAATCGGGTCTCTGTTTGCCTTATTCTGGAAGTTTAATAGTGCATTTTGCTCGCCATTTCATGCGAGTTGAGATGCCGCTTAGCCCAGTACGCTATCTGAAATAGGAACGACGAAAATTGACCAAATGTGATAGAATTTTGCGGAATTCTTAAATTAACCATAATATAAAATGATCTAATCGGGTCTCTGTTTGCCCTACCCTAGAAGTTTAGTAGTGCATTTTACTCGCCATTTCTTGCGCTTTGAGATGCAGCTTAGCCAAATACGCTATCTGAAATAGGAGCGACGTAAATTGAACAAATGTGATAGAATTTCGCTGAATTCTTATATTAACCTTAATGTAAAATGATCTAATCGGGTCTTTGTTCGCCCTACCCTAGAAGTTTAATAGTGCATTTCACTCGCCCTTCCACGCGCTTTAAGATGCCGCCTCGCCCAGTACGCTATCTGAAATAGGAGCGACGTATGTTGAACAAATGTGATAGAATTACGCTGAATTCTTATATTAACCGTAATATAAAATGATCTAATCGGGTCTCTGATTGCCCTATCATAGAAGTTTAACAGTGTATTTTACTCGCCATTCCTCGCGTTTTAAGATGCCGCCTAGCCCAGTACGCTAGCTGAAATAGGAACGACGAAAATTGAAAAAATGTGATAGAATTTCGCTGAATTCTTATATTAACCAAAATATAAAATGGTCTAATCGGCTCTCTGATTGCCCTATCATAGAAGTTTAGTAGTGCATTTTACTCGCCCTTCCACGCGCTTTAAGATGCCGCCTAGCCCAGTTCGCTATCTGAAATAGGAGCGACGTAAGTTGAACAAATGTGATAGAATTACGCTGAATTCTTATATTAACCGTAATATAAAATGATCTAATCGGGTCTCTGTTTGTCTTACCCTAGAAGTATAATAGTGCATTTTACTCGCCATTTCATGCGCTTTGAGATGGCGCTTAGCCCAATACGCTATCTGAAATAGGAGCGACGTAAATTGAACAAATGTGATAGAATTTCCCTGAATTCTTATATTAACCTTAATGTAAAAAGATCTAATCGGGTCTTTGTTCGCCCTACCCTAGAAGTTTAATAGTGCATTTCACTCGTCATTTCTTGCGCTTTGAGATGCCGCTTAGCCCAATACGCTATATGAAATATCAGCGACGTAAATTGAACAAATGTGAGAGAATCTCGCTGAATTCTTATATTAACCGTATTATAAAATGATCTAATCGCGTCTCTGTTTGCCTTACCCTACAAGTTTAATGGTGCATTTTACTCGCCATTTCATGCGCTTTGAGAAGCCGCTTAGCCCAATACGCTATCTGCAATAGGAGCGACGTAAATTGAACAAATGTGATAGAATTACGCCGAATCCTTATATTAACATTAATGTAAAATGATCTAATCGGGTCTTTGTTCGCCCTACCCTAGAAGTTTAATAGTGCATTTCACTCGTCATTTCATGCGCTTTGAGATGCCGCTTAGCCCAATACGCTATCTGAAATATCAGCGACGTAAATTGAACAAATGTGACAGTATCTCGCTGAATTCTTATATTAACCTTAATGTAAAATGATCTAATCGGGTCCCTGATTGCCCTATCATAGAAGTTGAATAGTGCATTTCACTCGTCATTTCATGCGCTTTGAGATGCCGCTTAGCCCAATACGCTATCTGCAATAGGAGCGACGTAAATTGAACAAATGTGATAGAATTTCGCCGAATCCTTATATTAACCTTAATGTAAAATGATCTAATCGGGTCTTTGTTCGCCCTACCCTAGAAGTTTAATAGTGCATTTCACTCGTCATTTCATGCGCTTTGAGATGCCGCTTAGCCCAATAAGCTATCTGAAATAGGAGCGACGTAAGTTGAACAAATGTGAAAGTATTACGCTGAATTCTTATATTAACCGTAATATAAAATGATCTAATCGGGTCTCTGATTGCCCTATCATAGAAGTTTAATAGTGCATTTCACTCGTCATTTCATGCGCTTTGAGATGCCGCTTAGCCCAATACGCTATCTGCCATAGGAGCGACGTAAATTGAACAAATGTGATAGAATTTCGCCGAATCCTTATATTAACCTTAATGTAAAATGATCTAATCGGGTCTTTGTTCGCCCTACCCTAGAAGTTTAATAGTGCATTTCACTCGTCATTTCATGCGTTTTGAGATGCCGCTTAGCCCAATACGCTATCTGAAATATCAGCGACGTAAATTGAACAAATGTGACAGTATCTCGCTGAATTCTTATATTAACCTTAATGTAAAATGATCTAATCGGGTCCCTGATTGCCCTATCATAGAAGTTTAATAGTGCATTTCACTCGTCATTTCATGCGCTTTGAGATGCCGCTTAGCCCAATAAGCTATCTGAAATAGGAGCGACGTAAATTGAACAAATGTGATAGAATTTCGCTGAATTATTATATTAACCAAAATATAAAATGATCTAATCGGCTCTCTGATTGCCCTATCATAGAAGTTTAGTAGTGCATTTTACTCGCCCTTCCACGCGCTTTAAGATGCCACCCAGCCCAGAACACTATCTGAAGTAGGAGCGACGTAAGTTGAACAAATGTGATAGAATTACGCTGAATTCTTATATTAACCGTATTATAAAATGATCTAATCGGGTCTCTGTTAGCCTTACCCTAGAAGTTTAATTGTGCATTTTACTCGGCATTTCATGCGCTTTGAGATGCAGCTTAGCCCAATACGCTATCTGCAATAGGAGCGACGTAAATTGAACAAATGTGATAGAATTTCGCCGAATCCTTATATTAACCATAATATAAAATGATCTAATCGGGTCTCTGATCGCCCAACCATAGAAGTTTAATAGTGCATTTTACTCGCCATTTCTTGCGCTTTGAGATGCCGCTTAGCCCAATACGCTATATGAAATATCAGCGACGTAAATTGAACAAATGTGAGAGAATCTCGCTGAATTCTTATATTAACCGTATTATGAAATGATCTAATCGCGTCTCTGTTTGCCTTACCCTACAAGTTTAATAGTGCATTTTACTCGCCATTTCATGCGCTTTGAGATGCCGCTTAGCCCAATACGCTATCTGCAATAGGAGCGACGTAAATTGAACAAATGTGATAGAATTACGCCGAATCCTTATATTAACATTAATGTAAAATGATCTAATCGGGTCTTTGTTCGCCCTACCCTAGAAGTTTAATAGTGCATTTCACTCGTCATTTCATGCGCTTTGAGATGCCGCTTAGCCCAATACGCTATCTGAAATATCAGCGACGTAAATTGAACAAATGTGACAGTATCTCGCTGAATTCTTATATTAACCTTAATGTAAAATGATCTAATCGGGTCCCTGATTGCCCTATCATAGAAGTTGAATAGTGCATTTCACTCGTCATTTCATGCGCTTTGAGATGCCGCTTAGCCCAATACGCTATCTGCAATAGGAGCGACGTAAATTGAACAAATGTGATAGAATTTCGCCGAATCCTTATATTAACCTTAATGTAAAATGATCTAATCGGGTCTTTGTTCGCCCTACCCTAGAAGTTTAATAGTGCATTTCACTCGTCATTTCATGCGCTTTGAGATGCCGCTTAGCCCAATAAGCTATCTGAAATAGGAGCGACGTAAGTTGAACAAATGTGAAAGTATTACGCTGAATTCTTATATTAACCGTAATATAAAATGATCTAATCGGGTCTCTGATTGCCCTATCATAGAAGTTTAATAGTGCATTTCACTCGTCATTTCATGCGCTTTGAGATGCCGCTTAGCCCAATACGCTATCTGCCATAGGAGCGACGTAAATTGAACAAATGTGATAGAATTTCGCCGAATCCTTATATTAACCATAATATAAAATGATCTAATCGGGTCTCTGTTCGCCCAACCATAGAAGTTTAATAGTGCATTTTACTCGCCATTTCTTGCGCTTTGAGATGCCGCTTAGCCCAATACGCTATCTGAAATATCAGCGACGTAAATTGAACAAATGTGAGAGAATCTCGCTGAATTCTTATATTAACCTTAATGTAAAATGATCTAATCGGGTCTCTGTTCGCCCTACTCTAGAAGATTAATAGTGCATTTCACTCATCATTTCATGCGCTTTGAGATGCCGCTTAGCCCAATAAGCTATCTGAAATAGGAGCGACGTAAATTGAACAAATGTGATAGAATTTCGCTGAATTATTATATTAACCAAAATATAAAATGATCTAATCGGCTCTCTGATTGCCCTATCATAGAAGTTTAGTAGTGCATTTTACTCGCCCTTCCACGCGCTTTAAGATGCCACCCAGCCCAGAACACTATCTGAAGTAGGAGCGACGTAAGTTGAACAAATGTGATAGAATTACGCTGAATTCTTATATTAACCGTATTATAAAATGATCTAATCGGGTCTCTGTTAGCCTTACCCTAGAAGTTTAATTGTGCATTTTACTCGGCATTTCATGCGCTTTGAGATGCAGCTTAGCCCAATACGCTATCTGCAATAGGAGCGACGTAAATTGAACAAATGTGATAGAATTTCGCCGTATCCTTATATTAACCATAATATAAAATGATTTAATCGGGTCTCTGATCGCCCAACCATAGAAGTTTAATAGTGCATTTTACTCGCCATTTCTTGCGCTTTGAGATGCCGCTTAGCCCAATACGCTATCTGAAATATCAGCGACGTAAATTGAACAAATGTGAGAGAATCTCGCTGAATTCTTATATTAACCGTATTATAAAATGATCTAATCGCGTCTCTGTTTGCCTTACCCTACAAGTTTAATAGTGCATTTTACTCGCCATTTCATGCGCTTTCAGATGCCGCTTAGCCCAATACGCTATCTGCAATAGGAGCGACGTAAATTGAACAAATGTGATAGAATTACGCCGAATCCTTATATTAACATTAATGTAAAATGATCTAATCGGGTCTTTGTTCGCCCTACCCTAGAAGTTTAATAGTGCATTTCACTCGTCATTTCATGCGCTTTGAGATGCCGCTTAGCCCAATACGCTATCTGAAATATCAGCGACGTAAATTGAACAAATGTGAGAGAATCTCGCTGAATTCTTATATTAACCTTAATGTAAAATGATCTAATCCGGTCTCTGTTCGCCCTACTCTAGAAGATTAATAGTGCATTTCACTCGTCATTTCATGCGCTTTGAGATGCCGCTTAGCCCAATAAGCTATCTGAAATAGGAGCGACGTAAATTGAACAAATGTGATAGAATTACGCTGAATTCTTATTTTAACCGTATTATAAAATGATCTAATCGGGTCTCTGTTAGCCTTAACCTAGAAGTTTAATTGTGCATTTTACTCGTCATTTCATGCGCTTTGAGATGCCGCTTAGCCCAATAAGCTATCTGAAATAGGAGCGACGTAAGTTGAACAAATGTGAAAGTATTACGCTGAATTCTTATATTAACCGTAATATAAAATGATCTAATCGGGTCTCTGATTGCCCTATCATAGAAGTTTAATAGTGCATTTCACTCGTCATTTCATGCGCTTTGAGATGCCGCTTAGCCCAATACGCTATCTGCCATAGGAGCGACGTAAATTGAACAAATGTGATAGAATTTCGCCGAATCCTTATATTAACCATAATATAAAATGATCTAATCGGGTCTCTGTTCGCCCAACCATAGAAGTTTAATAGTGCATTTTACTCGCCATTTCTTGCGCTTTGAGATGCCGCTTAGCCCAATACGCTATCTGAAATATCAGCGACGTAAATTGAACAAATGTGAGAGAATCTCGCTGAATTCTTATATTAACCTTAATGTAAAATGATCTAATCGGGTCTCTGTTCGCCCTACTCTAGAAGATTAATAGTGCATTTCACTCGTCATTTCATGCGCTTTGAGATGCCGCTTAGCCCAATAAGCTATCTGAAATAGGAGCGACGTAAATTGAACAAATGTGATAGAATTTCGCTGAATTATTATATTAACCAAAATATAAAATGATCTAATCGGCTCTCTGATTGCCCTATCATAGAAGTTTAGTAGTGCATTTTACTCGCCCTTCCACGCGCTTTAAGATGCCACCCAGCCCAGAACACTTTCTGAAGTAGGAGCGACGTAAGTTGAACAAATGTGATAGAATTACGCTGAATTCTTATATTAACCGTATTATAAAATGATCTAATCGGGTCTCTGTTAGCCTTACCCTAGAAGTTTAATTGTGCATTTTACTCGGCATTTCATGCGCTTTGAGATGCAGCTTAGCCCAATACGCTATCTGCAATAGGAGCGACGTAAATTGAACAAATGTGATAGAATTTCGCCGTATCCTTATATTAACCATAATATAAAATGATTTAATCGGGTCTCTGATCGCCCAACCATAGAAGTTTAATAGTGCATTTTACTCGCCATTTCTTGCGCTTTGAGATGCCGCTTAGCCCAATACGCTATCTGAAATATCAGCGACGTAAATTGAACAAATGTGAGAGAATCTCGCTGAATTCTTATATTAACCGTATTATAAAATGATCTAATCGCGTCTCTGTTTGCCTTACCCTACAAGTTTAATAGTGCATTTTACTCGCCATTTCATGCGCTTTGAGATGCCGCTTAGCCCAATACGCTATCTGCAATAGGAGCGACGTAACTTGAACAAATGTGATAGAATTACGCCGAATCCTTATATTAACATTAATGTAAAATGATCTAATCGGGTCTTTGTTCGCCCTACCCTAGAAGTTTAATAGTGCATTTCACTCGTCATTTCATGCGCTTTGAGATGCCGCTTAGCCCAATGCGCTATCTGAAATATCAGCGACGTAAATTGAACAAATGTGAGAGAATCTCGCTGAATTCTTATATTAACCTTAATGTAAAATGATCTAATCGGGTCTCTGTTCGCCCTACTCTAGAAGATTAATAGTGCATTTCACTCGTCATTTCATGCGCTTTGAGATGCCGCTTAGCCCAATAAGCTATCTGAAATAGGAGCGACGTAAATTGAACAAATGTGATAGAATTTCGCTGAATTCTTATATTAACCAAAATATAAAATGATCTAATCGGCTCTCTGATTGCCCTATCATAGAAGTTTAGTAGTGCATTTTACTCGCCCTTCCACGCGCTTTAAGATGCCGCCCAGCCCAGAACGCTATCTGAAGTAGGAGCGACGTAAGTTGAACAAATGTGATAGAATTACGCTGAATTCTTATATTAACCGTATTATAAAATGATCTAATCGGGTCTCTGTTAGCCTTAACCTAGAAGTTTAATTGTGCATTTTACTCGTCATTTCATGCGCTTTGAGATGCCGCTTAGCCCAATAAGCTATCTGAAATAGGAGCGACGTAAGTTGAACAAATGTGAAAGTATTACGCTGAATTCTTATATTAACCGTAATATAAAATGATCTAATCGGGTCTCTGATTGCCCTATCATAGAAGTTTAATAGTGCATTTCACTCGTCATTTCATGCGCTTTGAGATGCCGCTTAGCCCAATACGCTATCTGCCATAGGAGCGACGTAAATTGAACAAATGTGATAGAATTTCGCCGAATCCTTATATTAACCATAATATAAAATGATCTAATCGGGTCTCTGATCGCCCAACCATAGAAGTTTAATAGTGCATTTTACTCGCCATTTCTTGCGCTTTGAGATGCCGCTTAGCCCAATACGCTATCTGAAATATCAGCGACGTAAATTGAACAAATGTGAGAGAAACTCGCTGAATTCTTATATTAACCTTAATGTAAAATGATCTAATCGGGTCTCTGTTCGCCCTACTCTAGAAGATTAATAGTGCATTTCACTCGTCATTTCATGCGCTTTGAGATGCCGCTTAGCCCAATAAGCTATCTGAAATAGGAGCGACGTAAATTGAACAAATGTGATAGAATTTCGCTGAATTCTTATATTAACCAAAATATAAAATGATCTAATCGGCTCTCTGATTGCCCTATCATAGAAGTTTAGTAGTGCATTTTACTCGCCCTTCCACGCGCTTTAAGATGCCACCCAGCCCAGAACACTATCTGAAGTAGGAGCGACGTAAGTTGAACAAATGTGATAGAATTACGCTGAATTCTTATATTAACCGTATTATAAAATGATCTAATCGGGTCTCTGTTAGCCTTACCCTAGAAGTTTAATTGTGCATTTTACTCGGCATTTCATGCGCTTTGAGATGCAGCTTAGCCCAATACGCTATCTGCAATAGGAGCGACGTAAATTGAACAAATGTGATAGAATTTCGCCGAATCCTTATATTAACCATAATATAAAATGATCTAATCGGGTCTCTGATCGCCCAACCATAGAAGTTTAATAGTGCATTTTACTCGCCATTTCTTGCGCTTTGAGATGCCGCTTAGCCCAATACGCTATATGAAATATCAGCGACGTAAATTGAACAAATGTGAGAGAATCTCGCTGAATTCTTATATTAACCGTATTATAAAATGATCTAATCGCGTCTCTGTTTGCCTTACCCTACAAGTTTAATAGTGCATTTTACTCGCCATTTCATGCGCTTTGAGATGCCGCTTAGCCCAATACGCTATCTGCAATAGGAGCGACGTAAATTGAACAAATGTGATAGAATTACGCCGAATCCTTATATTAACATTAATGTAAAATGATCTAATCGGGTCTTTGTTCGCCCTACCCTAGAAGTTTAATAGTGCATTTCACTCGTCATTTCATGCGCTTTGAGATGCCGCTTAGCCCAATACGCTATCTGAAATATCAGCGACGTAAATTGAACAAATGTGACAGTATCTCGCTGAATTCTTATATTAACCTTAATGTAAAATGATCTAATCGGGTCCCTGATTGCCCTATCATAGAAGTTGAATAGTGCATTTCACTCGTCATTTCATGCGCTTTGAGATGCCGCTTAGCCCAATACGCTATCTGCAATAGGAGCGACGTAAATTGAACAAATGTGATAGAATTTCGCCGAATCCTTATATTAACCTTAATGTAAAATGATCTAATCGGGTCTTTGTTCGCCCTACCCTAGAAGTTTAATAGTGCATTTCACTCGTCATTTCATGCGCTTTGAGATGCCGCTTAGCCCAATAAGCTATCTGAAATAGGAGCGACGTAAGTTGAACAAATGTGAAAGTATTACGCTGAATTCTTATATTAACCGTAATATAAAATGATCTAATCGGGTCTCTGATTGCCCTATCATAGAAGTTTAATAGTGCATTTCACTCGTCATTTCATGCGCTTTGAGATGCCGCTTAGCCCAATACGCTATCTGCCATAGGAGCGACGTAAATTGAACAAATGTGATAGAATTTCGCCGAATCCTTATATTAACCTTAATGTAAAATGATCTAATCGGGTCTTTGTTCGCCCTACCCTAGAAGTTTAATAGTGCATTTCACTCGTCATTTCATGCGCTTTGAGATGCCGCTTAGCCCAATACGCTATCTGAAATATCAGCGACGTAAATTGAACAAATGTGACAGTATCTCGCTGAATTCTTATATTAACCTTAATGTAAAATGATCTAATCGGGTCCCTGATTGCCCTATCATAGAAGTTTAATAGTGCATTTCACTCGTCATTTCATGCGCTTTGAGATGCCGCTTAGCCCAATACGCTATCTGCAATAGGAGCGACGTAAATTGAACAAATGTGATAGAATTTCGCCGAATCCTTATATTAACCTTAATGTAAAATGATCTAATCGGGTCTTTGTTCGCCCTACCCTAGAAGTTTAATAGTGCATTTTACTCGCCCTTCCACGCGCTTTAAGATGCCGCCTAGCCCAGTACACTATCTGAAATTGGAGCGACGTATGTTGAACAAATGTGATAGAATTACGCTGAATTCTTATATTAACCCTAATATAAAATGATCTAATCGGGTCTCTGTTTGCCTTACCCTAGAAGTTTAATAGTTCATTTTACTCGCCATTTCATGCGCTTTGAGATGCCGCTTAGCCCAATACGCTATCTGCAATAGGAGCGACGTAAATTGAACAAATGTGATAGAATTTCGCCGAATCCTTATATTAACCATAATATAAAATGATCTAATCGGGTCTCTGATCGCCCAACCATAGAAGTTTAATAGTGCATTTTACTCGCCATTTCTTGCGCTTTGAGATGCCGCTTAGCCCAATACGCTATCTGAAATATCAGCGACGTAAATTGAACAAATGTGAGAGAATCTCGCTGAATTCTTATATTAACCTTAATGTAAAATGATCTAATCGGGTCTCTGTTCGTCCTACTCTAGAAGATTAATAGTGCATTTCACTCGTCATTTCATGCGCTTTGAGATGCCGCTTAGCCCAATAAGCTATCTGAAATAGGAGCGACGTAAATTGAACAAATGTGATAGAATTTCGCTGAATTCTTATATTAACCAAAATATAAAATGATCTAATCGGCTCTCTGATTGCCCTATCATAGAAGTTTAGTAGTGCATTTTACTCGCCCTTCCACGCGCTTTAAGATGCCGCCCAGCCCAGAACGCTATCTGAAGTAGGAGCGACGTAAGTTGAACAAATGTGATAGAATTACGCTGCATTCTTATATTAACCGTATTATAAAATGATCTAATCGGGTCTCTGTTAGCCTTAACCTAGAAGTTTAATTGTGCATTTTACTCGGCATTTCATGCGCTTTGAGATGCAGCTTAGCCCAATACGCTATCTGAAATAGGAGCGACGTAAATTGAACAAATGTGATAGAATTTGGCTGAATTCTTAAATTAACCATAATGTAAAATGATCTAATCGGGTCTCTGTTTGCCCTACCCTGGAAGTTTAATAGTGCATTTTGCTCGACATTTCATGCGCTTTGAGATGGCGCTTACCCCAATACGCTATCTGAAATAGGAGCGACGTAAATTGAACAAATGTGATAGAATTTCGCTGAATTCTTATATTAACCAAAATATAAAATGATCTAATCGGGTCTCTGATTGCCCTATCATAGAAGTTTAGTAGTGCATTTTACTCGCCCTTCCACGCGCTTTAAGATGCCGCCTAGCCCAGTACACTATCTGAAATAGGAGCGACGTATGTTGAACAAATGTGATAGAATTACGCTGAATTCTTATATTAACCCTAATATAAAATGATCTAATCGGGTCTCTGTTTGCCTTACCCTACAAGTTTAATAGTGCATTTTACTCGCCCTTCCACGCGCTTTAAGATGCCACCTAGCCCAGTACGCTATCTGAAATAGGAGCGACGTAAGTTGAACAAATGTGAAAGTATTACGCTGAATTCTTATATTAACCGTAATATAAAATGATCTAATCGGGTCTCTGATTGCCCTATCATAGAAGTTTAATAGTGCATTTCACTCGTCATTTCATGCGCTTTGAGATGCCGCTTAGCCCAATACGCTATCTGCAATAGGAGCGACGTAAATTGAACAAATGTGATAGAATTTCGCCGAATCCTTATATTAACCTTAATGTAAAATGATCTAATCGGGTCTTTGTTCGCCCTACCCTAGAAGTTTAATAGTGCATTTCACTCGTCATTTCATGCGCTTTGAGATGCCGCTTAGCCCAATAAGCTATCTGAAATAGGAGCGACGTAAGTTGAACAAATGTGAAAGTATTACGCTGAATTCTTATATTAACCGTAATATAAAATGATCTGATCGGGTCTCTGATTGCCCTACCCTAGAAGTTTAATAGTGCATTTCACTCGTCATTTCATGCGCTTTGAGATGCCGCTTAGCCCAATAAGCTATCTGAAATAGGAGCGACGTAAGTTGAACAAATGTGAAAGTATTACGCTGAATTCTTATATTAACCGTCATATAAAATGATCTAATCGGGTCTCTGTTTGCCTTACCCTAGAAGTTTAATACTGCATTTTACTCGCCATTTCATGCGCTTTGAGACGACGCTTACCCCAATACGCTATCTGAAATAGGAGCGACGTAAATTGAACAAATGTGATAGAATTTCGCTGAATTCTTAAATTAACCATAATATAAAATGATCTAATCGGGTCTCTGATTGCCCTACCCTAGAAGTGTAATAGTGCATTTTACTCGCCATTTCATGCGCTTTGAGATGCCGCTTAGCTCAATACGCTATCGGATATAGGAGCGACGTAAATTGAACAAATGTGACAGAATTTCGCTGAATTCTTATATTAACCCTAATATAAAATGATCTAATCGGGTCTCTGTTTGCCTTATTCTGGAAGTTTAATAGTGCATTTTGCTCGCCATTTCATGCGATTTGAGATGCCGCTTAGCCCAATACGCTATCTGAAATAGGAGTGACGTAAATTGAACAAATGTGATAGAATTTCGCTGAATTCTTAAATTAACCATAATATAAAATGATCTAATCGGGTCATTGTTTGCCCTACCCTAGAAGTTTAGTAGTGCATTTTACTCGCCATTTCTTGCGCTTTGAGATGCAGCTTAGCCCAATTCGCTATCTGAAATAGGAGCGACGTAAATTGAACAAATGTGATAGAATTTCGCTGAATTCTTATATTAACCTTAATGTAAAATGATCTAATCGGGTCTTTGTTCGCCCTACCCTAGAAGATTAATAGTGCATTTCACTCGTCATTTCATGCGCTTTGAGATGCCGCTTAGCCCAATAAGCTATCTGAAATAGGAGCGACGTAAATTGAACAAATGTGATAGAATTTCGCTGAATTCTTATATTAACCAAAATATAAAATGATCTAATCGGGTCTCTGATTGCACTATCATAGAAGTTTAGTAGTGCATTTTACTCGCCCTTCCACGCGCTTTAAGATGCCGCCTAGACAGGTACGCTATCTGAAATAGGAGCGACGTATGTTGAACAAATGTGATAGAATTACGCTGAATTCTTATATTAACCGTAATATAAAATGATCTAATCGGGTCTCTGATTGCCCTATCATAGAAGTTTAACAGTGTATTTTACTCGCCATTCCTCGGGTTTTAAGATGCCGCCTAGCCCAGTACGCTAGCTGAAATAGGAACGACGTAAATTGAACAAATGTGATTGAATTACGTTGAATTTTTATATTAACCGTAATATAAAATGATCTAATCGGGTCTGTGTTTGCCTTACCCTAGAAGTTTAATAGTGCATTTTACTCGCCATTTCTTTCGCTTTGAGATGCCGCTTAGCCCAATACGCTATCTGAAATATCAGCGACGTAAATTGAACAAATGTGAGAGAATTTCGCTGAATTCTTATATTAACCAAAATATAAAATGATCTAATCGGGTCTCTGATTGCCCTATCATAGAAGTTTAGTAGTGCATTTTACTCGCCCTTCCACGCGCTTTAAGATGCCGCCTAGCCCAGTACGCTATCTGAAATAGGAGCGACGTAAGTTGAACAAATGTGAAAGAATTACGCTGAATTCTTATATTAACCGTAATATAAAATGATCTAATCGGGTCTCTGATTGCCCTATCATAGAAGTTTAACAGTGTATTTTACTCGCCATTCCTCGGGTTTTAAGATGCCGCCTAGCCCAGTACGCTAGCTGAAATAGGAACGACGTAAATTGAACAAATGTGATTGAATTACGTTGAATTTTTATATTAACCGTAATATAAAATGATCTAATCGGGTCTGTGTTTGCCTTACCCTAGAAGTTTAATAGTGCATTTCACTCGCCATTTCATGCGCTTTGAGATGCCGCTTAGCCCAATACGCTATCTGAAATATGAGCGACGTAAATTGAACAAATGTGATAGAATTTCGCTGAATTCTTATATTAACCCTAATATAAAATGATCTAATCGGGTCTCTGTTTGCCTTACCCTACAAGTTTAATAGTGCATTTTACTCGCCCTTCCACGCGCTTTAAGATGCCACCTAGCCCAGTACGCTATCTGAAATAGGAGCGACGTAAGTTGAACAAATGTGAAAGTATTACGCTGAATTCTTATATTAACCGTAATATAAAATGATCTAATCGGGTCTCTGATTGCCCTATCATAGAAGTTTAATAGTGCATTTCACTCGTCATTTCATGCGCTTTGAGATGCCGCTTAGCCCAATACGCTATCTGCAATAGGAGCGACGTAAATTGAACAAATGTGATAGAATTTCGCCGAATCCTTATATTAACCTTAATGTAAAATGATCTAATCGGGTCTTTGTTCGCCCTACCCTAGAAGTTTAATAGTGCATTTCACTCGTCATTTCATGCGCTTTGAGATGCCGCTTAGCCCAATAAGCTATCTGAAATAGGAGCGACGTAAGTTGAACAAATGTGAAAGTATTACGCTGAATTCTTATATTAACCGTAATATAAAATGATCTGATCGGGTCTCTGATTGCCCTACCCTAGAAGTTTAATAGTGCATTTCACTCGTCATTTCATGCGCTTTGAGATGCCGCTTAGCCCAATAAGCTATCTGAAATAGGAGCGACGTAAGTTGAACAAATGTGAAAGTATTACGCTGAATTCTTATATTAACCGTCATATAAAATGATCTAATCGGGTCTCTGTTTGCCTTACCCTAGAAGTTTAATACTGCATTTTACTCGCCATTTCATGCGCTTTGAGACGACGCTTACCCCAATACGCTATCTGAAATAGGAGCGACGTAAATTGAACAAATGTGATAGAATTTCGCTGAATTCTTAAATTAACCATAATATAAAATGATCTAATCGGGTCTCTGATTGCCCTACCCTAGAAGTGTAATAGTGCATTTTACTCGCCATTTCATGCGCTTTGAGATGCCGCTTAGCTCAATACGCTATCTGATATAGGAGCGACGTAAATTGAACAAATGTGACAGAATTTCGCTGAATTCTTATATTAACCCTAATATAAAATGATCTAATCGGGTCTCTGTTTGCCTTATTCTGGAAGTTTAATAGTGCATTTTGCTCGCCATTTCATGCGATTTGAGATGCCGCTTAGCCCAATACGCTATCTGAAATAGGAGTGACGTAAATTGAACAAATGTGATAGAATTTCGCTGAATTCTTAAATTAACCATAATATAAAATGATCTAATCGGGTCACTGTTTGCCCTACCCTAGAAGTTTAGTAGTGCATTTTACTCGCCATTTCTTGCGCTTTGAGATGCAGCTTAGCCCAATTCGCTATCTGAAATAGGAGCGACGTAAATTGAACAAATGTGATAGAATTTCGCTGAATTCTTATATTAACCTTAATGTAAAATGATCTAATCGGGTCTTTGTTCGCCCTACCCTAGAAGATTAATAGTGCATTTCACTCGTCATTTCATGCGCTTTGAGATGCCGCTTAGCCCAATAAGCTATCTGAAATAGGAGCGACGTAAATTGAACAAATGTGATAGAATTTCGCTGAATTCTTATATTAACCAAAATATAAAATGATCTAATCGGGTCTCTGATTGCACTATCATAGAAGTTTAGTAGTGCATTTTACTCGCCCTTCCACGCGCTTTAAGATGCCGCCTAGACAGGTACGCTATCTGAAATAGGAGCGACGTATGTTGAACAAATGTGATAGAATTACGCTGAATTCTTATATTAACCGTAATATAAAATGATCTAATCGGGTCTCTGATTGCCCTATCATAGAAGTTTAACAGTGTATTTTACTCGCCATTCCTCGGGTTTTAAGATGCCGCCTAGCCCAGTACGCTAGCTGAAATAGGAACGACGTAAATTGAACAAATGTGATTGAATTACGTTGAATTTTTATATTAACCGTAATATAAAATGATCTAATCGGGTCTGTGTCTGCCTTACCCTAGAAGTTTAATAGTGCATTTTACTCGCCATTTCTTGCGCTTTGAGATGCCGCTTAGCCCAATACGCTATCTGAAATATCAGCGACGTAAATTGAACAAATGTGAGAGAATTTCGCTGAATTCTTATATTAACCAAAATATAAAATGATCTAATCGGGTCTCTGATTGCCCTATCATAGAAGTTTAGTAGTGCATTTTACTCGCCCTTCCACGCGCTTTAAGATGCCGCCTAGCCCAGTACGCTATCTGAAATAGGAGCGACGTAAGTTGAACAAATGTGAAAGAATTACGCTGAATTCTTATATTAACCGTAATATAAAATGATCTAATCGGGTCTCTGATTGCCCTATCATAGAAGTTTAACAGTGTATTTTACTCGCCATTCCTCGGGTTTTAAGATGCCGCCTAGCCCAGTACGCTAGCTGAAATAGGAACGACGTAAATTGAACAAATGTGATTGAATTACGTTGAATTTTTATATTAACCGTAATATAAAATGATCTAATCGGGTCTGTGTTTGCCTTACCCTAGAAGTTTAATAGTGCATTTCACTCGCCATTTCATGCGCTTTGAGATGCCGCTTAGCCCAATACGCTATCTGAAATATGAGCGACGTAAATTGAACAAATGTGATAGAATTTCGCTGAATTCTTATATTAACCTTAATGTAAAATGATCTAATCGTGTCCCTGTTCGCCCTACCCTAGGAGTTTAATAGTGCATTTCACTCGTCATTTCATGCGCTTTGACATGCCGCTTAGCCCAATACGCTATCTGAAATAGGAGCGACGTAAATTGAACAAATGTGATAGAATTTCGCTGAATTCATAAAATAACCATAATATAAAATGATCTAATCGGGTCTCTGTTTGCCCTACCCTAGAAGTTCAATAGTGCATTTTACTCGCCATTTCTTGCGCTTTGAGATGCCGCTCAGCCCAATACGCTATCTGAAATATGAGCAATGTAAATTGAACAAATGTGATAGAATTTCGCTGAATTCTTATATTAACCTTAATGTAAAATGATCTGATCGTGTCTCTGTTCGTCCTACCCTAGAAGTTTAATAGTGCATTGTACTCGCCATTCCATGCGCTTTGAGAGGCCGCTGAGCCTAATACGCTATCGGAAATAGGAGCGACGTAAATTGAACAAATGTGATAGAATTCCGCTGAATTCTTAAATTAACAATAATATAAAATGATCTAATCGGGTCTCTGTTTGCCCTACCCTAGAAGTTTAATAGTGCATTTTGCTCGCCATTTCATGCGCTTTGAGATGCCGCTTAGCCCAATACGCTATCTGAAATAGGTGCGACGTAAATTGAACAAATCTGATAGAATTACGCTGAATTCTTATATTAACCGTAATATAAAATGATTAATCGGGTCTCTGTTTGCCTTACCCTAGAAGTTTAATATTGCATTTTACTCGCCATTTCATGCGCTTTGAGATGCCGCTTAGCCCAATAGGCAATCTGAAGTAGGAGCGACGTAAATGGAACAAATGTAATAGAATTTCGCTGAATTCATAAAATAACCATAATATAAAATGATCTAATCGGGTCTCTGTTTGCCCTACCCTAGAAGTTTAATAGTGTATTTTACTCGCCATTTCTTGCGCTTTGATATGCCGCTTAGCCCAATACGCTATCTGAAATATGAGCGACGTAAATTGAACAAATGTGATAGAATTTCGCTGAATTCTTATATTAACCGTAATATAAAATGATCTAATCGGGTCTGTGTTTGCCTTACCCTAGAAGTTTAATAGTGCATTTTACTCGCCATTTCTTGCGCTTTGAGATGCCGCTTAGCCCAATAAGCTATCTGAAATATCAGCGACGTAAATTGAACAAATGTGAGAGAATTTCGCTGAATACTTATATTAACCTTAATGTAAAATGTTCTAATCGGGTCTCTGTTCGCCCTACCCAAGAAGTTTAATAGTGCACTTCTCTCGTCATTTCATGCTCTTTGAGATGCCGCTTAGCCCAATACGCTATCTGCAATAGGAGCGACGTAAATTGAACAAATGTGATAGAATTACGCTGCATTCTTATATTAACCGTAATATAAAATGATCTAATCGGGTCTCTGTTTGCCTTACCCTAGAAGTTTAATAGTGCATTTCACTCGCCATTTCATGCGCTTTGAGATGCCGCTTAGCCCAATACGCTATCTGCAATAGGAGCGACGTAAATTGAACAAATGTGATAGAATTTCGCTGAATTCTTATATTAACCGTAATATAAAATGATCTAATCGGGTCTCAGTTTGCCTTATTTTGGAAGCTTAATAGTGCATTTTGCTCGCCATTTCATGCGATTTGAGATGCCGCTTAGCCCAATACGCTATCTGAAATAGGAGTGACGTAAATTGAACAAATGTGATAGAATTTCGCTGAATTCATAAAATAACCATAATATAAAATGAACCATTCGGGTCTCTGTTTGCCCTACCCTAGAAGTTTAACAGTGCATTTTACTCGCCATTTCTTGCGCTTTGAGATGCCGCTTAGCCCAATACGCTATCTGAAATATGAGCGACGTAAATTGAACAAATGTGATAGAATTTCGCTGAATTCTTATATTAACCTTAATGTAAAATGATCTAATCGTGTCCCTGTTCGCCCTACCCTAGGAGTTTAATAGTGCATTTCACTCGTCATTTCATGCGCTTTGACATGCCGCTTAGCCCAATACGCTATCTGAAATAGGAGCGACGTAAATTGAACAAATGTGATAGAATTTCGCTGAATTCATAAAATAACCATAATATAAAATGATCTAATCGGGTCTCTGTTTGCCCTACCCTAGAAGTTCAATAGTGCATTTTACTCGCCATTTCTTGCGCTTTGAGATGCCGCTCAGCCCAATACGCTATCTGAAATATGAGCAATGTAAATTTAACAAATGTGATAGAATTTCGCTGAATTCTTATATTAACCTTAATGTAAAATGATCTGATCGTGTCTCTGTTCGTCCTACCCTAGAAGTTTAATAGTGCATTGTACTCGCCATTCCATGCGCTTTGAGAAGCCGCTGAGCCTAATACGCTATCTGAAGTAGGAGCGACGTAAATTGAACAAATGTGATAGAATTTCGCTGAATTCTTAAATTAACCATAATATAAAATGATCTAATCGGGTCTCTGTTTGCCCTACCCTAGAAGTTTAATAGTGCATTTTGCTCGCCATTTCATGCGCTTCGAGATGTCGCTTAGCCCAATACGCTATCTGAAATAGGAGCGACGTAAATTGAACAAATGTGATAGAATTTTGCTGAATTCTTAGATTAACCACAATATAAAATGATCTAATCGGGTCTCTGTTTGCCCTACCCTAGAAGTTTAATAGTTCATTCTACTCGCCATTTCATGCGCTTTGAGATGCCGCTTAGCCCAATACGCTATCTGAAATAGGTGCGACGTAAATTGAACAAATCTGATAGAATTACGCTGAATTCTTATATTAACCGTAATATAAAATGATTAATCGGGTCTCTGTTTGCCTTACCCTTGAAGTTTAATATTGCATTTTACTCGCCATTTCATGCGCTTTGAGATGCAGCTTAGCCCAATAGGCAATCTGAAGTAGGAGCGATGTAAATGGAACAAATGTGATAGAATTTCGCTGAATTCATAAAATAACCATAATATAAAATGATCTAATCGGGTCTCTGTTTGCCCTACCCTAGAAGTTTAATAGTATATTTTACTCGCCATTTCTTGCGCTTTGATATGCCGCTTAGCCCAATACGCTATCTGAAATAGGAGCGACGTAAATTGAACAAATGTGATAGAATTACGCTGAATTCTTATATTAACCGTAATATAAAATGATTAATCGGGTCTCTGTTTGCCTTACCCTAGAAGTCTAATATTACATTTTACTCGCCATTTCATGCGCTTTGAGATGCCGCTTAGCCCAATACGCAATCTGAAATAGGAGCGACGTAAATTGAACAAATGTGATAGAATTTCGCTGAATTCTTATATTAACCTTAATGTAAAATGATCTAATCGGGTCTCTGATTGCCCTATCATAGAAGTTTAGTAGTGCATTTTACTCGCCCTTCCACGCGCTTTAAGATGCCGCCTAGCCCAGTACGCTATCTGAAATAGGAGCGACGTATGTTGAACAAATGTGATAGAATTACGCTAAATTCTTATATTAACCGTAATATAAAATGATCTAATCGGGTCTCTGATTGCCCTATCATAGAAGTTTAACAGTGCATTTTACTCGCCATTCCTCGCGTTTTAAGATGCCGCCTAGCTCAGTAACGCTAGCTGAAATAGGAACGACGTAAATTGAAAAAATGTGATAGAATTTCGCTGAATTCTTATATTAACCTTAATGTAAAATGATCTAATCGGGTCTTTGTTCGCACTACCCTAGAAGTTTAATAGTGCATTTCACTCGTCATTTCATGCGCTTTGAGATGCCGCTTAGCCCAATAAGCTATCTGAAATAGGAGCGACGTAAATTGAACAAATGTGATAGAATTTCGCTGAATTCTTATATTAACCAAAATATAAAATGATCTAATCGGGTCTCTGATTGCCCTATCATAGAAGTTTAGTAGTGCATTTTACTCGCCCTTCCACGCGCTTTAAGATGCCGCCTAGCCAGTACGCTATCTGAAATAGGAGCAACGTATGTTGAACAAATGTGATAGAATTACGCTGAATTCTTATATTAACCGTAATATAAAATGATTAATCGGGTCTGTGTTTGCCTTACCCTAGAAGTCTAATATTACATTTTACTCGCCATTTCATGCGCTTTGAGATGCCGCTTAGCCCAATACGCAATCTGAAAATAGGAGCGACGTAAATTGAACAAATGGATAGAATTTCGCTGAATTCTTAAATTAACCTTAATGTAAAATGATCTACTCGTGTCCCTGTTCGCCTACCCTAGGAGTTTAATAGTGCATTTCACTCGGTCATTTCATGCGCTTTGACATGCCGCTTAGCCCAATACGCTATTTGAAATAGGAGCGACGTAAATTGAACAAATGTGATAGAATTTCGCTGAATTCATAAAATAAACCATAATATAAAATGATCTAATCGGGTCTCTGTTTGCCCTACCCTAGAAGTTCAAATAGTGCATTTTACTCGCCATTCTTGCGCTTTGAGATGCCGCTCAGGCCCAATACGCTATCTGAAATATGAGCAATGTAAATTTAACAAATGTGATAGAATTTCGCTGAATTCTTATATAAACCTTAATGTAAAATGATCTGATCGTGTCTCTGTTCGTCCTACCCTAGAAGTTTAATAGTGCATTGTACTCGCCATTCCATGCGCTTTGAGAAGCCGCTGAGCCTAATACGCTATCTGAAGTAGGAGCGACGTAAATGAACAAATGTGATAGAATTTCGCTGAATTCTTAAATTAACCATAATATAAAATGATCTAATCGGGTCTCTGTTTGCCTACCCTAGAAGTTTATAGTGCATTTTGCTCGCCATTTCATGCGCTTCGAGATGTCGCTTAGCCCAATACGCTATCTGAAATAGGAGCGACGTAAATTGAACAAATGTGATAGAATTTTGCTGAATCTTAGATTAACCACAATATAAAATGGTCTAATCGGGTCTCTGTTTGCCCTACCCTAGAGTTTAATAGTTCATTCTACTCGCCATTTCATGCGCTTTGAGATGCCGCTTAGCCCAATACGCTATCTGAAATAGGTGCGACGTAAATTGAACAAATCTGATAGAATTACGCTGAATTCTTATATTAACCCGTAATATAAAATGATTAATCGGGTCTCTGTTTGCCTTACCCTTGAAGTTTAATATTGCATTTTACTCGCCATTTCATGCGCTTTGAGATGCAGCTTAGCCCAATAGGCAATCTGAAGTAGGAGCGATGTAAATGGAACAAATGTGATGAATTTCGCTGAATTCATAAAATAACCATAATATAAAATGATCTAATCGGGTCTCTCTTTGCCCTACCCTAGAAGTTTAATAGTATATTTACTCGCCATTTCTTGCGCTTTGATATGCCGCTTAGCCCAATACGCTAACTGAAATAGGAGCGACGTAAATTGAACAAATGTGATAGAATTACGCTGAATTCTTATATTAACCGTAATATAAAATGATCTAATCGGGTCTCTGTTTGCCTTACCCTAGAAGTCTAATATTACATTTTACTCGCCATTTCATGCGCTTTGAGATGCCGCTTAGCCCAATACGCCAATCTGAAATAGGAGCGACGTAAATTGAACAAATGTGATAGAATTTCGCTGAATTCTTATATTAACCTTAATGTAAAATGATCTAATCGGGTCTCTGATTGCCCTTATCATAGAAGTTTAGTAGTGCATTTTACTCGCCCTTCCACGCGCTTTAAGATGCCGCCTAGCCCAGTACGCTATCTGAAATAGGAGCGACGTATGTTGAACAAATGTGATAGAATTACGCTAAATTCTTATATTAACCGTAATATAAAATGATCTAATCGGGTCTCTGATTGCCCTATCATAGAAGTTTACACAGTGCATTTTACTCGCCATTCCTCGCGTTTTAAGATGCCGCCTAGCTCAGTACGCTAGCTGAATAGGAACGACGTAAATTGAAAAAATGTGATAGAATTTCGCTGAATTCTTATATTAACCTTAATGTAAAATGATCTAATCGGGTCTTTGTTCGCACTACCCCTAGAAGTTTAATAGTGCATTTCACTCGTCATTTCATGCGCTTTGAGATGCCGCTTAGCCCAATAAGCTATCTGAAATAGGAGCGACGTAAATTGAACAAATGTGATAGAATTCGCTGAATTCTTATATTAACCAAAATATAAAATGATCTAATCGGGTCTCTGATTGCCCTATCATAGAAGTTTAGTAGTGCATTTTACTCGCCCTTCCACGCGCTTTAAGATGCCGCCTAGCCCAGTACGCTATCAGAAATAGAGCAACGTATGTTGAACAAATTTGATAGAATTACGCTGAATTCTTATATTAACGTAATATAAAATGATTAATCGGGTCTGTGATTGCCTTACCCTAGAAGTCTAATTTTGGATTTTACTCGCCATTTCATGCGCTTTGAGATGCCGCTTAGCCCAATACGCTATCTGAAATAGGAGCGACGTAAATTGAACAAATGTGATAGAATTTCGCTGAATTCTTAAATTAACCTTAATGTAAAATGATCTACTCGTGTCCCTGTTCGCCCTACCCTATAGGGAGTTTAATAGTGCATTTCACTCGTCATTTCATGCGCTTTGACATGCCGCTTAGCCCAATACGCTATTTGAAATAGGAGCGACGTAAATTGAACAATGTGATAGAATTTCGCTGAATTCATAAAATAACCATAATATAAAATGATCTAATCGGGTCTCTGTTTGCCCTACCCCTAGAAGTTCAATAGTGCATTTTACTCGCCATTTCTTGCGCTTTGAGATGCCGCTCAGCCCAATACGCTATCTGAAATATGAGCAATGTAAATTGAACAAATCTGATAGAATTCGCTGAATTCTTATATTAACCTTAATGTAAAATGATCTGATCGTGTCTCTGTTCGTCCTACCCTAGAAGTTTAATAGTGCATTGTACTCGCCATTCCATGCGCTTTGAGAAGCCGCTGAGCCTAATACGCTATCTGAAGTAGGAGCGACGTAAATTGAACAAATGTGATAGAATTTCGCTGAATCTTAAATTAACCATAATATAAAATGATCTAATCGGGTCTCTGTTTGCCCTACCCTAGAAGTTTAATAGTGCATTTTGCTCGCCATTTCATGCGCTCGAGATTTCGCTTAGCCCAATACGCTATCTGAAATAGGAGCGACGTAAATTGAACAAATGTGATAGAATTTTGCTGAATTCTTAGATTAACCTACAATATAAAATGATCTAATCGGGTCTCTGTTTGCCCTACCCTAGAAGTTTAATAGTTCATTCTACTCGCCATTTCATGCGCTTTGAGATGCCGCTTAGCCCAATACGCTATCTGAAATAGGTGCGACGTAAATTGAACAAATCTGATAGAATTACGCTGAATTCTTATATTAACCGTAATATAAAATGATTAATCGGGTCTCTGTTTGCCTTACCCTTGAAGTTTAATATTGCATTTTACTCGCCATTTCATGCGCTTTGAGATGCAGCTTAGCCCAATAGGCAATCTGAAGTAGGAGCGATGTAAATGGAACAAATGTGATAGAATTTCGCTGAATTCATAAAATAACCATAATATAAAATGATCTAATCGGGTCTCTCTTTGCCCTACCCTAGAAGTTTAATAGTATATTTTACTCGCCATTTCTTGCGCTTTGATATGCCGCTTAGCCCAATACGCTATCTGAAATAGGAGCGACGTAAATTGAACAAATGTGATAGAATTACGCTGAATTCTTATATTAACCGTAATATAAAATGATTAATCGGGTCTCTGTTTGCCTTACCCTAGAAGTCTAATATTACATTTTACTCGCCATTTCATGCGCTTTGAGATGCCGCTTAGCCCAATACGCAATCTGAAATAGGAGCGACGTAAATTGAACAAATGTGATAGAATTTCGCTGAATTCTTATATTAACCTTAATGTAAAATGATCTAATCGGGTCTCTGATTGCCCTATCATAGAAGTTTAGTAGTGCATTTTACTCGCCCTTCCACGCGCTTTAAGATGCCGCCTAGCCCAGTACGCTATCTGAAATAGGAGCGACGTATGTTGAACAAATGTGATAGAATTACGCTAAATTCTTATATTAACCGTAATATAAAATGATCTAATCGGGTCTCTGATTGCCCTATCATAGAAGTTTAACAGTGCATTTTACTCGCCATTCCTCGCGTTTTAAGATGCCGCCTAGCTCAGTACGCTAGCTGAAATAGGAACGACGTAAATTGAAAAAATGTGATAGAATTTCGCTGAATTCTTATATTAACCTTAATGTAAAATGATCTAATCGGGTCTTTGTTCGCACTACCCTAGAAGTTTAATAGTGCATTTCACTCGTCATTTCATGCGCTTTGAGATGCCGCTTAGCCCAATAAGCTATCTGAAATAGGAGCGACGTAAATTGAACAAATGTGATAGAATTTCGCTGAATTCTTATATTAACCAAAATATAAAATGATCTAATCGGGTCTCTGATTGCCCTATCATAGAAGTTTAGTAGTGCATTTTACTCGCCCTTCCACGCGCTTTAAGATGCCGCCTAGCCCAGTACGCTATCTGAAATAGGAGCAACGTATGTTGAACAAATGTGATAGAATTACGCTGAATTCTTATATTAACCGTAATATAAAATGATTAATCGGGTCTGTGTTTGCCTTACCCTAGAAGTCTAATATTACATTTTACTCGCCATTTCATGCGCTTTGAGATGCCGCTTAGCCCAATACGCAATCTGAAATAGGAGCGACGTAAATTGAACAAATGTGATAGAATTTCGCTGAATTCTTAAATTAACCTTAATGTAAAATGATCTACTCGTGTCCCTGTTCGCCCTACCCTAGGAGTTTAATAGTGCATTTCACTCGTCATTTCATGCGCTTTGACATGACGCTTAGCCCAATACGCTATTTGAAATAGGAGCGACGTAAATTGAACAAATGTGATAGAATTTCGCTGAATTCATAAAATAACCATCATATAAAATGATCTAATCGGGTCTCTGTTTGCCCTACCCTAGAAGTTCAATAGTGCATTTTACTCGCCATTTCTTGCGCTTTGAGATGCCGCTCAGCCCAATACGCTATCTGAAATATGAGCAATGTTAATTGAACAAATGTGATAGAATTTCGCTGAATTCTTATATTAACCTTAATGTAAAATGATCTGATCGTGTCTCTGTTCGTCCTACCCTAGAAGTTTAATAGTGCATTGTACTCGCCATTCCATGCGCTTTGAGAAGCCGCTGAGCCTAATACGCTATCTGAAATAGGAGCGACGTAAATTGAACAAATGTGATAGAATTTCGCTGAATTCTTAAATTAACCATAATAAAAATGATCTAATCGGGTCTCTGTTTGCCCTACCCTGGAAGTTTAATAGTGCGTTTTACTCGCCATTTCATGCGCTTTGAGATGCCGCTTAGCCCAATACGCTATCTGAAATAGGTGCGACGTAAATTGAACAAATGTGATAGAATTACGCTGAATTCTTATATTAACCGTAATATAAAATGATTAATCGGGTCTCTGTTTGCCTTACCCTAGAAGTCTAATATTACATTTTACTCGCCATTTCATGCGCTTTGAGATTGCCGCT